>JANPWX010000699.1:3265967-3326440 GCA_024734555.1 Trochalopteron elliotii | reverse complement strand
AGAACTCGCGTTCTCTCTCCCTCCGAGCTTTGGCCACCCCTTTGTTTTGGTCAAGTACTCTTAAATATCCAACACTTGGTTTCCTTGGTAACTTATGGAGGAAAAAATTCTTTAGAGCGAAAATGAACAAATGTAACCCCCAACACTGCTCGTCCTGTTTCATGAGAGTCAGCACTACCAAAGACATACCTGTGAGAACCAGATCTGCTGCACATAAATCCTTCACAGGAGAAAGAAATACATATTGCTAAGATTCTTGTATTTCCAACAGGAAAAGCGGTAGAATGGAAGTGATGGGACATGGTAGTCCTGTGCAGTGGCTTGCACAGGAGCCATGAACTAAACTATGATCCTTGTTTCCCATTTATGCTTTAGGAGATGCTTCCCATTTGGGAATGAGATGCAGAAGAGTGCTATAGTAAAAACACTTGTCCTGACCTCATCCTTACATCATAACATAGAATTAAAAACAATTTCAAGCAGCATGGATCTTCAGAAAACCATGCCTCTCTTGGTGACGAGCCAACAACTCAGCAATTATCCCTGCATCCAGATTCATTAATAAGAAAGAGAAGACATGTCAGAATAGTATTTTATAAATTACTGATACTTTAAAATCACATTCTGTTCCGTGCTTGTCTGAACCAGTGACTAAATTACATCGACCATCACAGCTCTTGGTTGATTGGAGAAGACCTTACTGTTTCCAGCTTCTTGCTTTCTTCTTTTCTTTACAAACCCAAGACTACTACTTATCAGCTCTTTTCCATGGTGAAAACACAGATCAGGATTTCCTGTTTTTTCACTTGACTTATGCCTTATCAGTGAGATCTGTCACAGTGGTTGAGAAGGTCCAAACTTGTAAAAACATAAGGATATATGTTTTTCTTGGATAGATATAGTTTTTATAGAAACTATTCATTATAGTTTTTCTTGGATAGATATATTTTAGATCTTCAACCAGATGAATGTGCTGCAATCTGTGTAAGGATGATCTTTGAACTTTTTCAGTCCATCTGGAAGGTGTTGGACAGGTTGGGAGATGCTGAAGATTAGTGTCTAGCCATTTGCACTCCTATTTCTTCTTACGAAAGGAAATTCTCTGAAAAGATGCTGCTGTGACATGATGATGCAAAATGAGGCACAGAGCAAGTGTCACCATATAACCCATTATTAGACTGCTTTGAAAACAACTCATGTTTTTTTCCTATTGTAGACTTAGCACTTCCTATTTTTAGAAATTTGACCTAATTTTTCCCGGTAATATAAGTTATTTCGTTTAGTTCATCAAAAGATGAGCTAGTAGGCTCCTGTAGCTCCTGAGCTAACAGCTCTGTTTTGGCTGAAGTTTTGACAGCAGGCTAAAATATTACAGTGTGAACTTACTTATCCAAAAATTATTATCAATATATTTTCCAGTTTTTCTACTACTTAGTTTCTTAGAATTCTGTACCTGTTCAAGGTTAAGATTGCACAATTTAATACCAGCAATAGTTTATTGTTTGTAATTCATAAAATGCAATTTGTTGTTTATTTTTTCTGACTCTGAACTATCTGCTGGCTGAGTGCATATGTTTCATGCTTTTCATCATACCATTCAGTCTTTCAAAGGCAACTGCTCCACTGTGAAGGTGAAAAGGCAACTGAAATAATACAATGTGTCATCAAAATAAAATGTGATACAATTTAAGTTTATTGCTACTCAGGGAATTCTATTTCAGTATCTTACTCTCCTTGTCCAAAGTGAGATAAACTGGCAAGCATTGACATTTCTGGTCAGAAATTTTCAGTTATTATACAACTGGAATATAAGTGTTATTTATACAAGACAGAAGTTAAATATATTCCCCCTAGACAAAAGACCATTAGCCTTAAAATTTTCATTACTTCTAGATTCATGGTATCCTGAAGATAAAAACTCGTATTCTTTTCAAAGAAAAAAAGCCTTGAGCTCTAGCAAAAGATGCACAGCAGCCTCCTCACAGTATTGAACTTTTTAAAATTGCCTCAGTTGAGGCTTTAATCTGCTTTTGGTGCCTCTACGTAACATTAAGCGTATTTCCGAAGGTCAACTGAGTCGTTGATAAACATGAAATAGCAGTTTTTTGTGATAGTGGCACTCCTAGTAGCTGCTCCCATTACTGCAGATCCTCTCTACACACCTGCCAGAGACCACAGTCGGGGTTCGAGGGTCTGTTGCTTTTGAGTATTAAGTTACAGGGCAGATTAATGGTCTCTCTGCAAAGAATACCTGAGCTGAGATGAGCTCAATTAGAGTAAGAAATTATAGGAAACAGAAGGAGATGAGTCTGAAGCAAGCTAAGGTGCCTTCTTTTATATTTGACACTTCACTCAGACTTTCCACAAAATGTCTATAAATCAAAAAGATAAAAAATTAATTTGGCTCAAATCCAGAAAATATACTGTGGTTTCTGCAGTAAGGAATGTTTTTTCAAGACTCAGTTCTGTAATTCCCCCGTTTCCTGGAGTCTAGCATGCATAACTCCTTGTCTTTTTTTTTTTTTTTTTTTAACTGAATATTATTTAAACTAGATGTTTTATAGGACAAAAATTGATGGTAAAATATAATTTCATAAAATGCCGTTCACTGGACAGAGGTAGATCCCAAAAGATGGAACAGATGTCACATTAGAGCAGCAGGCAGAAAAACAACCATCATGTAAGCAAAATAGCCAAAAGGTAAAGTAAAAAAATAAACAGCTATCAAAGAATAAATACTTTATTGTTGCTTATTTTCACATAGGCAATTCCTTTTTTCCTTTGACAGAAGCAAATGCATTCAACACGGAATGCTCTGTTGGCAGCTCAAAGCACTGCAAATCTTGAATAAATTCTAGGACCAACTACCACGTTTTCTGCACTAAACCATGATGACAGAGATAACGGCCCAGCTGATTCCTCCCTGAGCATGCCCCAGTTCAGACGAGCATAAATTTGAATAGTTCAGTTGAAGGTAAAGAAGTTATTTTAAATTGATACTGTAATAAGATAGAACAAGCCCTGATTCACAATGGGAAAATCAGATAATGTCATATATTGAATACAGACATTAATGCAAGGCTTCATTTACTGGGAAGCGAATTGAAAAAAGTATTTAATATATTGTTTAACTACATTTTAATTAATTTGTTTAATGTTCTATCTGTTGATAAATAATATTTGCATTGACAGCAATTGTACTCCTGGCTGTCTTCCTCTATAATGCTGTGATAATTATTATTTCAAAACAAAAGTCAGTCTTTTTCCCTCATTTGAGAGATACCATCCATCATATGAATTATGGATTTTTTTTTTTTTTTGAGCATACTGAAGTCCATTGGAAAATCTTCTGTGGCCTTCGGTGAGGTTTAGATCAGTCTCTCCAGGTCAGGATTCTTGTGGAAAATAATAGCATGAGACCTTGTAATTAACTCAAAATACATAATGCTTGTGCACAGGGTATGTATTTGAAGGAATCACAAAAATCTCAGAATAGATGAAGGTAGAGGAGACCTCTGGAGGTCACCTACTCCACTCCCCTTGCTCAGGGAAGGGTCAGTTACAGTTTGTTTCTCCAGGGTCATGCAGTAACATAACTCTATTTCTTTACTTTTAAATGACCAACTTTCCCAATTTCTCTTACATAAATCTCTGTACTACATCTTATTATGTAATTATTGGATCATTTTGGAAACTCTTTTGTGGCCTCTTGTCAAGAGAGTGGAATCCTGTTGTGCATTTTACATTTCGTATTACAATTTATTTTTTCACTGAATAGGTCATCAGGACTGAAGTTTTAATGTAATTTCACAAATTATTGTAATTATTTGTATTTTTGACCTTTTTATGGCTCCATATTTTGATTGCAAAGCACTACACTCCTTTAGTGTGAGCCAGTGAGACTGCAATCAGTGGAGAAAAGGCTTAAATAGAACTAATGTAAAATGGGTACCTTTGAAGGGTAGATAGATAAATACCTTTAAAATTGTCAAGACCTAGTACAATGTAACACTCTGAGCCTCTTTGCTATCAGACGTCACTGTTGAACTTCATTGAAGGTGGGATGCTATATAGCCACCTATGTTTTGACACAGATAATGCTCAATTCTTGTCCCACTGCTTTCAACTTGATTGTTTCCACAGATTATGACATCCATAATCAATTCTAGAACTGCTCCACTGAATATGTTCACCATTTTCCCTGAAGTTTATTAGCTGGCATCCCACAACATCCATGTTCTCATGAATCTGCTTACTTTTTCCATTGGGAACTGTAGAGCAATTAGCTGAGAATAAGACCAACTACAAGTGATTGATTGATTGATGTTTTCCATGAGTACATGATACTGGTTGTTGATGAGTTATATATTAATTAAAATCACAGCTTCTCTTTCTACTTATTACTAGTTGGATATCAGTTAGAGTAGCCTTCGTGCTTTTATGTCTTCTGGTCACAGTAAGGCCAGAAGTACATGGAACAAGGGGCTGGAAAGAGCAAATCTCCAGGGTTACTGCCTGTTTAATGAGGGTGTTTTCCTTTGATCAGGAAAATAGGGAGTACAAATTAAGATAGGATTTTAATGTTATTCCTAATCTGAATCGTCATCTTACATTTTCACATAGAAAGAAATAGAGGGACATTTGTTTCACAGGTTGGATTTGATTTCTTCTGTTCCTTTATTCTGATAAGGTCCCTAATTCAAGCACATTTCCAATTTTCACAAATTTAGAAGTGGCTGCAATGTTTTCTATGAGCAAATTATATTCTCAAATACTAGAACTGAAAAATTAAATTTATAATATATTTTATCTTCTATTTAGTGTGTTTTATTGAATGAAAATTATATGTATGTTTTCAAAAAGATCTTATTTAATTTCCAAAGATCAGAACATATCAGTCTGAACTGTATAAAATGAAAAAGTAGTATTTTAGAGAGAAAGAGCTCATGAAACTGTTTTCAGAAGGGCCAGCCGTGTCCTGTGGGAGGACAGGCCCAGTATTGCCAGACAGGCAAGGGAGGGAATTGTCTGGCTCTGCTCTGCCCTGGGGCGGCCTCACCTCGAGTGCTGACAGCAGTTTTGAGTATCACAATATCAAAAAGACATGAAGCTCTTAGAGAGCATCCAAAAGTGTGCAATGAAGGTGGTGAGGGTCTGGAGGGGAAGCCGTATGAGGAGAGGCTGAGGTCGCTTGGTCTGTTCAGCCTGGAGGAGGCTGAGGGGAGACCTCATGGCAGCAACGACTTCCTCATGAGGAGAAGAGGAGGGGCTGACACTGACCTTTCTTCTCTGGTGACCTGTGACAGGACCAGAGGGAATGTCCTGAAGTTCTTTTAGGAGAGGTTTATATTCGACATCAGGAAAAGGTTCTTCGCCAAGGGTGGTTGGGCACTGGAACAAGCTCCCCAGGGAGGTGTTCACAGGACCAAGCCTCACAAAGCTCAAGAAGGGTTTGAACAGTGCTCTCAGGTACATGATTCTTGGGGATGATCCCATGCAGGGTCAGGAGCTGGACTCAATTATCCTTTATGGGTCCCTTCCAATGCAGCATATTCTGTGTTTCTGTGATTTGTGTCTTGTATATTGCCAAAACATTTCTGAATTCCTTAGATTACTGAAATTTTTGTGGTGGGAAGAATAAATGCACTGGCAAAGAACAGTGATTGACAGTGACCTGAAGACAGTGAGAGACATAGTCCATCTGATCTTACCTAAAATGATGTTTCAGATTTCACAGCTTGCACTGAGAAAGCTCTGTTATCAATCAGTGACCTTGTTAGCAGTTGCACTGGGCAGGCTAATTAATGATGCTGCTTTGCACAGATATGGGGGATGAGTTGGAAATGGATATAATATAATCAAACTATTGTAAAGTCTCAGATTTGCACTGTCACTTCTAAAAATGTTGGTGGCTATGTCAGTTTAATCAAAACTAATAAATATGCATGGATTTACTTTGCATCAGTTAATTTTGGAGTACAATCCCAAATACAGCTCTGTTAAATGCTGCTTTTGGAAGTACGTGCTGAGAATTCAGGGGTGAGCAGCATTTCCTAGAGAATTTAGTTCCCCGGGTAGAATGGGAACTCTGTTACCTAGGAAGAGCTTCCCAGTCTGTATTTCCCTGCGTGTCAGCCCAGTGGCTCAAGTCCTCAGCGTCCATGCTGGCGTGACACATGACGCTGTAGGGATGACAGGATGGGGGACTGGGAATACATATTGCTGTTGTGAGGGGTACCAAAATGCCTCAGGATGTTGCTGCTTACAACTCATTTGTCAGCAGGTCCGTATTCTTACCTTAGTAGACACAGTGCTACATTTAGTTGACTGGCTCTGACTGTTTTCAACTTTTAACCTGTTTTATGTTGGACTGCAGGGTTAAACTAATTATATTGAGTAGTTTTAAAATTTCCTTGCATAATTTAAAAACATACAGACCTTGCAAATTGCACATCCACTAAATGTAAGTTATGTCAGTTTCTAGGAAAAATAAACACAGAATCACAGAATATTCTGAGTTGGAAGGGATCCACAAGATTCATCGAAGTCCATCTCCTGGCCCTGCACAGGACAGCCCACAACATGTACCTGAGAGTGTTGTTCAAATGTGCATTTAAAAGACATTATCTCCAAACATACATATTTAAAGAGCACATACCCAAGGTTCACCAAGTAGTACAACACAGAACACGTCAATATTCCTGTTCCAGATAACCAGCTTCAGGGGCTTCATTGTGTTATGACTGAGTTTATCAGTGTGGTGGCATTTTGGCAGATAGCACAGGGATAATTAAATGAGGTTTTTTTTAGAGAGAAGAATAAGGAAAAAAAATGAAAAATAAAACAATAAATAAAAAAATAAATAAAAGATCAAGCTCTTCAGCCAGTGAGGCACTGATAACAGGCCAATAATCCTACTTGGCTCCTTCTAAACTAGAGAGGTTTAATCTTTGCAGTCCTAAGGCTAGGATCAAGGATTCTGAACAACTGACTTAGAGAACACCAAGGAAGTTGAACCAGTTGTTTGCAATTGCTTAAGGGGAATCTCAGACATACAAGCTGCCAGAAAATGATTCAAGAAGGCCTCTCTCTTTCCCCCTGAGTCCCTGGAATTAATGAAACTCATTAAAGCTTGCAAAGGAGGATACAAATTCAGGGAAAAGATGATAAAATGGGTCTGTGGCTCCTGCATGGGCAAATAACATGTGCTGGTATCTAAATCGATGGAAAACTCACAAATTGTCGTCACCAAATACAACAGAGATAACAGTAAATGTCACTTCTGTTTGTTTCCATAGTGCCTGCCTTTTTGATTAACCCAGTGGCTTTTGTTTTTTCACAGACACTTGATTGTTCTAGCTGCTTGGCAATCTAGTCCCTCTAAGTTTTTCCATTGTATTGTCTCAACTGTATTTTGTGCAGTAGAGCTTAGACAAAAATACTGACTTCAGAGCAACTTATGGCTGAGGAAAGTGATACATACAGCTGAAATGGACTTAAAAAAAATCTGCCATGTTTCACCACAAATCTGTGACCTATTGAAAACAGTTTTCCAACATGTAGCCAAGCTTAGAAAGGTTAACTGTATTGGACAAAAGGGTTATGATGCAACTCTACAAAATGTCACGTGCATCCAGTGTTTTATAATGATTTTTATCAGGTAATTTGGAATAGTAGGCAGCCCACCAGTAAAATAACCATTTTAAGCTTAAAGGTGACTCCAGAGCTGCCAGAGGAATGTGCCAAGGAGCCAGATGTTGCTAGGAATATTTCTGTCACTAGCTGATGAGTCCTGTGGCTGCCACCAAACAAGAGAAGGATTGGCATAATGTATCATCTTATTTTTCTGAGGCTAGCAGTCTCTGCACGAATCTACTGCAATTCTTTTGCCATTTGAAGTAAATATTTTAATGTCTTTTCATTTTCTTCCAAGCTTACACATGTTTATGTGTGTCAGGAAATGAAGCTTCTATCATTTGAAAAATGAAATTGTTATTTATTATTGGCCACTACTGCTGTACATTTTTAGCCTTTAGTGTCATGGTTTGAGAGTGGCAGTGTTCAAGGCAAGGTTGGAGCAATCTGGTCTAGTGAAAGGTGTCCCCGCCCATGGCATATATTCTTTAAGGACCCCTCCAACCCTAACCATTTTGATACTATCAAATGATACTCTATTTTGGATATGCTCTGATCTTGTGGCTTAATAACTCTTTGATTATCCATGAGGATGAAATAAATAGATCTTGGAGCCTTTATGGAATTAAGGCTCTACTATAACTTTCTCCCATTCAGAACCATCCAAAGTCAAAATGCCAGTGTCCAAAGAAGGTCTGCTTTATTCACTGTCTGAGTCTTAGCCAGTCACAAGGCAACACAAGTACATTCTGGAAGGCATTAAACTTTTTTTGATCTGTGATACCTCATTCTGATATAGATTAATATTAATTCCATAGGCAATTTTATTCTCTTTATCCTTACATTTTTAAGGGCTACCCTTCACTCTAGCACTATAGATAAGTTTAACTCAAATTTCATACACCTGGAAAGCAGGCCAGAGTTCAGAGTAAAGCCTAGACTGATACACTGATATACTGCATATTAGCTCTGGCTTGTCTTTCAGCCTTAGAAAGCTTTTGCGCTTCTGATGCACACATGGGTTAGATCCAGTGAATGAATAAAAAAAACATTTCTACACTGTCAGTTAAACTGAGGTCAGTAAAGAGAGGTCTGAGCCCATCTGAATCCAGATATTTTTCTACCTCCCAACATGGTTTCCTTCAGAGATCCTTTTCAGGATTGGGCTGAGGGCTGCCACACTCTGCAAGGTGAGAAGTCAAATGTGACAGGAGAGCTTCTGAGCAGAACTCAATTGCTTTCTAGGTGAAAAAATCATCCAGGACATAGCTACCCACTTTTGTCTCCATCTCTCCGACACACTGCTCTGCTGTTCCAAATGTAGTTTAACACTCTGTGACAAATAGCTGAAAAACTCAAATTTCACTGTTCTGTCACTTAAAAAATTATTATAATGTGTTTTTCCTCCTCTGCCACATGCAGGCTTGCCTAATCACAGTCCAGCATTTACTGTGCAAGACGAACCTTGGACTTCCTCAACTATGGACTTAACTAAAGCAAAGGAAGAAACTGCAAATATTAAGTTAACCATATTTCCTAAACTGCCAAAGCAACCTTTTTGCTACTTTCACTTTTACGCAATAAGCAAGAAGAGGGTTTGGCCATTTTGTTTTGGTTTTGTATCCACAGCACATAAGAAAAAGGGTAAGATTACACAGCAATAGGATCAAATAGGGTATTTGTAAGCCTGAGTTTTTATTTCTAATGTATTGACAGGTTCTGGCCATTCGAGTTGAATGTCTTATAACTCACCTTGTGGAACCTATGGTACCAGATCAGCAGCTTCTGATTTGTCAAGTCTTTATGTAGAAAGAGAAATAAAAATATTTCTAAAGGGCAACTGTTCTGTTAGATTGGGCCTTAGATTCCAAGCCATGAAGACCAAGTGGATTAGGCCCAGGTCTTTGACCTTAAATTGATTACAGACCATGATCAAACCCTTAGGATGCCACAGGAATTCTCTCTTTACATCCAGAAATAATTTCCTCCCCAGTATGGATCTGGAAATTTGTCTTCTTTATTTCTTTTAGAGATTTCTACTTTCAGTATTTTCATCAAGAAGGAAAGGATGGAGTGACTAGCAAAGGTGTTGGCCAGTGTTGCAAATGATCAAAGAAAATAACACAGGAATTGGCATTTCATATAGGACCAGAAGAACTCTCATATTATATGAGAGCCCATCCAGCACTCCTGAGCATGTAACTGGTCAGCTGAACAATTGCTCTCCTCTGCCTTTCAGGCCTGAATGGTGATTTTTAAAAAGCTGGTACATTAGTAACTTTTATTGTGAAAAAATTATAATTTGTCATGTGTGAAGGCAAGTTGCTGGAGAAAGAAATTTACAATATCAGTCTATTTTCCTTCCCAAAAATTTCCTCTGAACCCCCTTTTTCCCTGCCCTGGGGTGTCACCTGTCTTGATCATTGGTGGAGTCTGCGAAAATGCACTCCATTGTGTTCCTGAGGCTGTCTTATGTTTCTCTGCTTCTAATGCAAGCTATCAGACCTGTGGGATTTCTTTCTCTAACTAAAATACAAAGTGACTAAATCTGAAGCATCAGAACACTTAAAAGGTAGAAAAAGATACTGTAATGCCCACAGAGCTGGGGTTTTTTGACCCATACATCATCTGCTGTCTGCCTTGAAGATTTCAGTCCTGTGGTTATCCAGGACTGAGGCATAAGCATCTGTAGCTCCCTTCCTCCCTCTGTTAGCTCTCTGTTGAAGAAAACAAGGAGATTTATTTATGCTGTCTTTAAAATATCCTTTCAAATTTAAAAGAAAAATCCAAGACCTGCATGAGCTTTAGCTGAGAGCTAACAGGGATGAGAATATGGCCTTAATATCTTTCTTTCAGTGTAAACACAGATATTTTTAAATAAAGGAAAAAAGCCAGTAATTCTGACTCATCTTTTTTCCTTAAATTGATGCAATTTCAGCTGGCCTTCTGTGGAGAGAAAGAATAAGGGAAAATAAGTGGGATAAATATAAGATGCAGCAACAGAAATTCATTAATTCATTTACCATAAGTATTCTCCATTAAGTTTGTGGTTCTTTGTTTTCGGGTTTATATTGCCATTTTTCATATTTCAATGATTTGGGAGTATTTTTCTTTTTCTTCCTGAGAGATGCTAGGACTTTTCTACATAAATTAAATATATGTTGTTTAAAACTCACTAGAACATATTTTTGACCAGTTAAGCATTACTCAAATCCTTTTATCATAAAAGTCTATTCTCAAAAGATCACCTTTTGTAAGGTTACTAAAATGAAAGTAAAAGCCCTTGCACATTAAGAGCCTTTTTTCCCAAAAGATTTCCATTTTCTTTTCCAGACCTGCCACTTTACTTGCCAGTTGTATCATGAAAAGCTGTGCTTATAGCAGACCTATTGTCGAGTGAAAAGAGAAAATGCTTTGCTACAAGGCAGTAGCTAATTCACTATTCTTCAGGGCCTGATATTCATCTATCCTTCAATAAAAACTAATGGTTAAATAGACCCAATGCACTCAGCTAATCTAGGAAGAAGCTGATGGCTGGGGGTTGGGATTCAAAGTTCATGCTGAAGTGCTATTCCTGAAGACAAAGATACTCTTGCATTTGCCTTAGGAAAAAATGACAATGCTAAAAATATCATATGGCTTTAATTCTCAAATACATAGTTTTATGAAACAGAACCTATGGCATGTGAAAAAGTTTAATTTTATTAATTTTTAACCATGCACCGCTTTTATGAATTTTTCTTTTTAAGGGATGTGAATATTTAAACAAAGGGATTATATTTTAAATAACCTTCTGTCTAGTCTTTCACTACTTGAATTTCAACATCCTTAAGAAGATTCAACGATTTTTTTTCATGAAAAGCAATTTTTGCAAAGACCTCCCAGAAAGAACGGAGATGACAACACCACATTTCTCTCTGTATAACTACCATACCAGTTAAAAGTACTGCTGTGCTGTGCATATCAAACAGTCCAGTGCAAGAAGGAAAGCTCACTTGAGAAATCAACAATGAAAACAAAAGCCCACAACCAACACAACAGACTGCACAAGGGCAGAGGAAATTTTTATAAGCAAGGTTGTGACTTAAAATACAGTATTACATATTCTGAACAAGTGCTGTAGCGGTTGTGCATGAGTGCAGATATGTCATTGCTTTTAATAGATAGCCCAAAAGTATTTTATCTGTGCTGCAGAACATTTAAATTAGCCATACTGTAAATGATCCTGAAAACAAAATTACCTGAATATATAGATGTATTGTTTAACTTCAGGACTTTAGTCACTTTATCTTGGCATCCCTGAAAACAGTGTTAATGCTTTCCCTGATTTCACCAGAAATAGGACAGAATAGTAATTAGGAGCACAGCTGAAACTGGTGACTAAAGTCCTTATTTCAGGACCTTCTCATAGTGCAGATGATGAAACACCATGCACTGCAGCAAAATGTCACACCTCTGTACATTAGTGGGTTGCTGGCAGAACATCTGTGTTTTCTCAGAAACACAGAGCCACGATTGGACACATGCCTGGTGAGAGGGTTTCAAGATTTGTCTTTCTACAAACTCAATACTGCCGATATTTTTTCTCTTTCTGCATCTTTCTCCTCATTTATCAGTCAAATAATATCAACCTGTATGCATATCTTTCATGCCATAGGGTTTTGGGCACTTCCTCAGTGCTGGTATTTTAATCCATCTTTTAAAGGATATTTGTTGGTAGGGCATCATCTTTCTGTCCGAGGCCAGGGAAAAGGGAACCAGTACTAGAACAACAGCTCTTCTTTCCCTTCAGCATGCATCAGTGAGAAAGTCTGGGGAGACATACAGTCTTGCAATAAGCTGAAAACCATGCATTTGCCTTGCAAAGTTGAGGAAGTAGAACCTCTGTGATCTGTATATTGGCATCAAGTGAATTGAGCTACTCAACAGTTTAGGGATGGAATAAAGACGCTCAAACAGCAGATCTCACATGTTATTTTTGTGCAGGTGTCTCAGTCCTTGTTACTGCAGAATTGTTATCATAGTAGTTCAGAAGTGCAAAGCAATATGGAGTCCAAGTAGTCAGTACTGGAGACATATCTGAGATAATGAATCAAATAGATGGAGGCCATAGAGCTGGTAAAATGACAGAAATTTTAATGAGCTGTTCAAAATCTCTCAGATTATTAAGTGAACTCAAGGAGTTTCAACATATATGAAAGGTGCAATTTGATATCTGAGATAAATTTGCTGTATATTACTGCCTTCATCTGAAAGGTATCTCAAAATCTATTATAAGGGTCAAGATCTATTAAGACAGATCTTACTAAAACAATCTGAGAGATAACTATTTTTAGATTTTCATATCTTGCAATTAAATAGGAAAGACACATATTTGACATTCATAAATGAGTCAAACACAATTTTGGACATCATAAAATTGACCCAGAAATAAAAATTTTCAGTCAATTTTTGTAATATGGTAGGTTACTTTTTTTGTTTGTAGCTACTGAATTTTGATAAAAGTAGATTTGGTTGAGCAGCTCACAGGTATCCCCAGCAGTAAGAGCTGCTGTGACATGTAGTCACTAGGCAGTCCAGGTATGCTACCATTAAGGGTATGGATGGGATCTGGCTGTTTCTACTGCCATCTCTGGAAAAATAAGCCAGAAGAGGTACAGCACCTGGATCCTGTCAATGCAGGATGAGATGGTGTCTTACTGTGTGACTGCATTTACATTCTTAATGCTCTTGGCTCTGGCAGGATGATAAACCAGGAAATGAAGATTGTGAATTCATTACAGCCCCGTCTCTCGTTCTGTCATTGCGACACACTGACGCATGTTTCCAAACCTGTCATTGAGAAGTTCAGTCACTTGATCTTTTCTCATTGCAGATTACTTTTCAATTACCTATTTATTCCATGAAAATCTTCCATTCTGTTACAGCTTGCTTCTTGAGTGTTGTTCTGACAAAGACTGTAGTAGGAGGTACTGTCACAGCCAGCACGGGCAATCGGGAGAAACCAGCTTTCTGCTTCAACCTGCTGAAAAACACTTTCCAACAAGAAAGTTTTCAAACTTGTCAGAAGCAAAAGATCTTCCCCTTCAGTTTGTTAACATTCGGCAAGTCAATTCCTTTGAATGTGCTTGTGAGACAGACTTGTTTAAAGAGTAATCACTGAGGGCTGTGACTGATCTGTATCACACAGTTGGCAATTTATGAGTACATGCCATTTCATTTTCTCAGGGTGTCATTTTTTTGCTAAATTTAAGCGACGCTGAAAAATTAAAATATTTGGAGGGTTCTCTGACTCTGTCTTTTCAATCAATTATACTGAGTGATTACAAGTGGAAAGGCCTGGGTCATTCAAATGTACTGTTTTCCACTGAAGAAACACTGCAAAATGCAGATGAGGCATTTGATATAACACAAAGAGATCACAGCCATCATGAAAAACAGAACTAGGAGTACAAAATAGTCAATATATGAGGAGAACACATGGTAAAAAAAAATTCTCAACATAAAAACGTATTAAATTTCTTTTTGCCTCTTCTGCTTTTCTAGAAACAGCCTCCTCTGCTTTTTAAATGTCATCCATATTTATCAGACTGCATGGTTCTTGACATTTAGGATTTTTTTTCATCAAACTGTAACTGAAGCTTTGACAAAGGGTACTAATTATCAAGGGACTAGATTTTTATCCATTTCCCCCCCCTTTTTGAAGGTGCAGCAGTCTGCAGAGAAAATGTGAATTATCAGCTACTTTTAATACTCCTATGGCAGTCTCTCTGTCCTTACTGCGAAACATAACAAGAAATAAGAACTTAAGTGTCTGCTGAAGAATGTAGAAAATGCAGTTGGAATTAACTTGATTTTAAATGACAGAAATCATTATTTACTTCAGTAAAATGTTTCAACCCGTTAGAACTACATATAATCCCTACTGAAGGAAATTTTACTAATATTTTTAAATTTAGTTACTGATTATTCACTAATGATGATTTAATTGACTATGGAATGCATAGCTTGTACAATGTCACAATATGGTGACTAAAAAATTGAAGCATGAAAATTTGAGAAAATGCTCAGCTACTGAACAGAAGACTGCATTAAAAAGACCAAAAACAAACAAACAAACAAAAGCAGCACAGTGCTGTTTATCAACAAAAGTTGCTCCTGTTAGAAATAATCTACTTTCTTGTCCTTATTGGCAGCAAAGACATATTGGACCCTGATCAGCAAAATGATAGTTTTTCACAAATCCCTTTCATGAGCCTGCAAATGAAGCCTAATGCAAGTGTATAGATATACATCTGAAATCTATTATTCATCCATTTTCAGTTGCCTAGCAATGGCACAACTGCAAAGGAAAGAACAGTATGTGGTGAGTACTACATGGTTTTTTTATTGTTATCGATAACTTTGTGTCCATATATATCTTCATTATGATCTTGCCTGCCGTCACATATATAAATTATTTGATTTCCTTGACTTGTCAAACACAAGCCACTTAGCTTGAAGTGAGATTTTTAAGTAAGAAAAAATACCAGATATTCCCATTACAAAATCAATTTTAATTTAGTTACAATATCTAAGCCTGCTTTGAATACATGCTCCATGAATTCAGCTGTGTTAACAGCAATGCTTAGGTCAGATAATCTGAGCAAGTTTTATAAAAATTCAAGGCTAAGCACAACTTTCATGTCTGGCTCAGCCTTGTTTTAACGTCATTAATTGCAAACTGACACACTGTATTTGCCAACTGTTTATCTAACCATAGTGTGAGAAAAGAGTAAGTCCACTCCTAGTAAATCCTCAGGTATGACCACTGCCAAAGTTGTTACCTGTAACATCGGAAAAGAAATATAGATCCTGGTATTGTTAAAACTCAGCACCTTCTATAGAGTCAACTTTACTTCTTGTCACTCCTTTTTATCCTGCACATAATCCCTATCAGTGTTTTCATGTTACAGTTTTTAAATAATCATTTAGGAAACAGAAAGGAAAAGAAATAATTATAGTTCGACCCCTGAAAAAAATGCACAACAGATCACCTCTGCCTAGCTCTGCATAATTCACAACTTACAATTTTTTCCCTGAGACACAATGCATCATACTGACCTAAAGCAAACAAAAAACAGGAAAAAACTCTCTCTGACTTCACTTTTTTCAGACGTTAATGAAAACTAAGGCATTCTTGGCAATATTGTGCCTCTTATTGATTAGTGTCTCCAAAAGCATAGAATATTGATTGACACTGATTTATGTCTTACAGCTCCACATCAATTTGGTACTCCTTTCCTCTTTTTGGTTTATCCACCTCAGCATCAACTCACAGAAACTCTGGACTTCAGTGGATCAAGATAAACCAGAAAGGTTTAAGGATGCAAAGAGATGCAGTACTATGAAGGACGTGCTTCTGTTGGACTTGGCTCTTTCCAGGCTGGGGGTTTCAAGCGTTGCAGAATGTATGGCAAAAAAAAAAAATTTTGCTCTGTACAGAATGAATTGTTCACTGGCCATTTTCCCTGTGGGGTGGTGGAAAGGATGATCTGATCTTTGTTCCCTCACGGAAAACGTCATCCTCCCTCTTGAGGTACTAGAAAACCTAGAAACTGCCCTTCCTACTCTCAGCAATTCTACCAGTATATAGCTGTTAGAGATATTTTCATGTCAGTCATTTGATTTAAGGAACCACTGAAGTTTTGCGTTTTTGTTCCAACTTCTGAAGGCACTTTTGTATCAAGTGCTTAACACACGTAAATTTCAAGAGGATTTTGCTCACTTGTGTTTCACATGTGTATAAGTAGAAAATTCAGTAGCAGACCAAAATGAAAGCAAGACTGCAGAAGCTACAAAGATGAATGGGTGTATCTTTCCTGCACGGAGGAGAATTCTTGAGGGCTTCAAGAGGAAAGCCCTCAATGTATCATGTTCTGCAGGCTCTCCCCATCTGTGTTTGGCTCTCCAGCCTCTTTCATTGCTGGACATTGTTGGACATTCTCCATTATTTAAGTGGTTGTTAGAAATTCACTACTTCACTTCAAATAGTTGTAAAACATGACCTGTGATCTGAGAAACAATCAACTATTTATCCTGATCATGAAAAATCTCTATTGTACTTACTGTGTGGAAGGACTTCCACATACGGTCCCTTTACCCAACCTCATATAAATGCTGAAGCCAGGTGTGCCAAATAAGACAGGCATCCCTTGGCTTCTGTAATCACCTACTTTTGATTATTTTTGCTGGCAGACAGAGCGCAGAAATTTCATGGTGGAGTATAAACAGCCTTAAGGAAATAGAACATTTGAAGGATGGTGTACATAGGAGAAAAGAGTGAAGTAAGTAGAATTAAAATGTAGCAGACCCCCTGAGAGAAATTATTGCCTGGCAATTTAGAGTAATTTCCATTTTTAAGTAGTCCTCGTGAGGAAGAGCAAGAGTCATTTTCAGTCTAGCATTTGAATATTGAACTAATGGAGAAATGGCAGCTCTGCAGTGGCTTCGGCAAAGATCCAAGTGTTTTTTCCAGAGAGACCTTTTTCTGCTCCGTATTTAAACTACATTTGTCTTAGAACTGCTGGAGTCTATTTTAAGGTAAACTAAGATCTCATTTAGCCTTGTGATATTTTCAAGCTTCATCAAGAAGCAGTGACAGTATGAAGGGATCAAAACTATTACACTCTAGTGAACAACAACTTTGAGGTAAAGGACTTGGGTAAACAGGCGCAGGACATTAAAGCCAGGAATGCATACACCACTGACACTTTGGCCTACGTGTCATTTTGAGCTATCACTAAATCTCCTCCATAAAGCACCCAAGTATGCTCAAGGAGGCTGTGGGGCTGCTGAGAGAATCATGTGCTGTAAACTGGCTGGCTGGCAGAAGTGAGGAGCTGTTGGGGTGCATGTCTCTTTGGTCAGCCCATTGCTCAGCTAGACCACCCGGCAGCTCCGACACGCCACAACAGATCCGATTTGTGAGTTCTTGGCTCAGCAGCACCCCGACTCTCACTGTCACGGCTGTGGTATAAATGAAAGAGGGGACTCTCGGAGGTTCGGGGAACAGAGGTTTATTCAGGGTCACAGGGGAACCCCTTACCTCAGGCCCGGTGCCTCAGGAGAGACACCTCAAGAGAAACCTCAGGAGAGACCTCAGGAGAGACCCCAGACCTGGGCTGCAGCGGGTTTTGTCCAGGACAGGTTCAAGGGGTGGGTACAAACTATGAACCAATAAAACAAAGCAAAGCAACAAATGCCAACTGAATTACCTAACTATTAACAAATCAAGGTAATTTGGGGAGGGGTCTCGGGGGAATCTGCCAACTGCAGGCCAAATCTCTTTGAAGGTTCTGGACCTTGGAGATAGGTACTCAGTGATGGACAGAGGAAAGAAGGATACATTGGAGAGGATGGGCAGGGATCATCATGGGGAGAGGACCAATAGGAAACAGTCTCTGGGCAAAGACCAGAGAGGCATAGAAACCCTTATCAACTTATGATAAGAGAAAACTCCAAGACAAGGGGCCTATATGGGGTAACTAAAACTATACTAAACTATACTATAACTTTTCAAAACAAAATCTTGCAACCCCACAAGGAGCGACCTGGATCCCTGTGCCTCTGAGTAACCTCCCACACTGCAGACCTCTTCTGGCACTCTGATTGCAGCCCCAAGGTACATGTCTGTGGCTATACACGTACTCGTGGCTTTTGCTCTGAAGCACCTGGGAAGAAGTGGCCCACAGAGCAGTGTATTTACAGACTGACAGCAGGAGGATTTGTTGGATGCTCTGAGGCCTGCCAGGAGGTTAAGGGAAGACAGTACACTCAGCAGGGCAGGGTTTGCAAATCTATGGAGAGTGAATGTGCCACAAGCTATCAGACCCACACTCAGGCTCTGTGTCACAGATTCACTCTAGAGACACCCCAGGAGGCCACAGGACCCCTTCTTCAGCCATGTGGCTCATCAGGACCCAGCAACAAACCAGGAAACTGGGTTACAGCACTGCACAAATATAAAATAGGTCACACATCTCACCGGCTGAAGGTACCTAATATTCTGTTTGAACAGAAAGATGTTTGCATCACTCAGATGTCTACATTGTTTACCTATGAGGTTGAGTGACACAAAGCTACCCTGGGTTGTCCCTGCTTTGGGCTGATGCACATAATAACATTATGCTTCTGGTATAGGCACAGATTTGAAACCTAGGGAAAATAAGGATAAATTTTAAAAATTTGATTTAAGGTCTTTATTCCAATGGAATTTTGCTAGAAAAATCTGTCACTTGATTAGCATGCATGTATTCACACAGCATTTGGTGGCAGAAGACAGGAGGAATTTGTGACTTTTGAATGCCAAGACAATATCCCTACCACCTGTAAAATACCTTTAATATCCCTATCAGCTGTAAAAGCTGTGTACCAGAATGAGGTCACTAATCTATTGCCCCACGATGGATTTGCAGCACCTATTTAGTCAAGGAAGCCAATAATCAGCTAATTTCTTTCCTTCATCTGAAACATTTAAGTTAATTATTTTGATTAATAAAGTTGTTAAGTATCTTCCCCCTTTTAAGACACAGAAATTCCTTGTTTTTAGAAGCATCGTTTTTAAAGAACAATGAAAAATTGAAAAGACTTTGTTACTTCTATAAATAAAAGACAGCTTGAGAATTTGGATTTTGTTTGGAAGGTATATTTTAAAACTAGATTTAATCCAGACAATCACAAAGCAAATCTGCTTTGTGCAGTCAGTGCATAGCCTAACAGTAATTTTGTGAGGTTTGGCACAAAATGCAGTAAAAGGAAGCTTTTCTGGAGATTGCCAGCATTTCCAAATCCCTTTTAAAAGCATAATATAATAGCTTCCTTTTGTATTCCTGTTCTTTCAATTAAAAGGAAAAAACCCCACGTTTCCACATGCTATGTGAGAGCTACTTGTTCCTATTTTAATCGCAGGGAAGGGAATGTAGGGCAGACTTACTGTTGCAGTCAGTGGATATAAAATCACGCTTCTGTGGCAGGACTGCACCAGACATTAAAACAGGGCAGGGATGCCCAATCCAGCAAGGCTGAGTTGAGCTGTTTAGCCTGGCAATACATGTTTATTGAGCTGGTAAGAAGCTATGGATCTAGAGAAGGGCAACTGAAATGATTAAAGGTAGAGCAGTTGCCTACATAAAGAGATAACTACAGCTTCTCAGTTTGGAGAAGGAAAAACTGGAGGGGGTGCCGTGCTTTAAGGCCAGCTGGAAATTAGGCACCATGCAGTCATTTGCCCAAACCCCTTCTTCCTCACAATGTGGTGGAATAGGGAGGAGAATCAAAGTAAAACTGGTACCTTGAGAGAAAAACAGTTTAATAGGGAAAGCAAAAGTTACACACACAAGCAAAGAAAAACAACAACAACAACAACAACAAATCTACCACTTTCCATAGGCAAGCAGGTGTTCAGCCATCTCCAGCAGAGCATGGCCCCATCATGTATGACAGCGACCTGGAAAGAGAAATCCTGTCACTCCAAATGCCCCTACCTTCCTTCTTCCTTCCCCAACTTTTTACACTGAGCATGATGTCATATGGTCTGGACTATCCCTTTGGTCAGTTGGGTCACATGTCCAGGGTGTGTCCCTTCAACCTCCCAGGCACCCCTATTCTCCTTAGCAATGCAACACTAGGAAAAGCAGAAGTGGCCTTGGCTCTGTGGAAGCCCTCCTCAGTAATAATAAAAACATTTCTGTATTATCAACTCTGTATTCAGCACAAATCCAAAGCAAGGCCGCAATGCCAGTCAATGTGAAGACAATTAATTCTACCCCAGCCAAAACCGTCACAGGGGGCTATGATGAAAACATGAAGGTGCTGGTGAGTGAAATGAATACAGTCTATCTTTCAACAAATTCTGTGGGACAAGAACTAGATACCAGCCAATGAAACTCAGAAAATCAGTAGGAGAATATTGGCATCATCATGTTCATGAAGGGTTTAGATAAATTAATGGTCAAAAAATCCATAAATAGATACTAAAAGGTCATGGATGTATCCTCTAGAAGCACGCATCCAGTGATTGTGGATGCTGGGAGACAACCAAGAGAAATGGCCAGGGTTGCTCTTCCCAGTGCCAGACAGAAGAGAGGGCTAGACAGACCACTATTGTGATGCACAGGATGTTACGCTCACACTGATGGACATATATGCTCTGGTGTAACTGAAGTGTACCTACACAATGTTCTGTTGTGGTACAAATATGTGGGATTTTTCTAGAAACAGAAAATACAACTATGATTTAAAAGGTGTATGCAAGGGAATTCTGTGTAGCAGTTACTGAGCAGAATTAAAGTACTGCCATTTTGCAGGGTACAAGACAAGACATGAATTGACCTGACTTCAAAGAGGCTGACCACATGTAATACACCATGGTAAGACTGATTTTTTGCCCTAAATAAACTAAACCTAAACCACAATTTGATCTTACGTTTTTTATACAGAGAACACATTACCAGTTTCACTGGTTGCTAGTTGATGAATCTATGCCCTGTGTTAGCCCTGAGGTAGAAATTCAAATAGAGCTTTCTAGTGCCATTCCTGCTGCCTATGTGTGCTGTGAGAAAGACAGCTAATTTTTGAGAGTGCATGTTCAGGAATTCTGGATCTGGCTACATTAGTACTTAATCTTTTCTGCAAATTCATTGGGAATTTTGGCTACTCTGTAATGCCATAAATTAAGCAAGGTTTTCTAAGATTAACCTAAGTGGCACTGCTGAGAATTTCGACTATAACTTTTTCATTCCTTATTTTCTCCTATCTGTAAAATGGAGACTCCACAGACTGCAGAACTTTTGATGTTATTAATGTTTATACAGTGCTCAGAAAAAAAAACACCATACAAAGCCAAGATATTATTGCTTTTATAAAAGTTCGAGGTCTTGTCTTTTTTTTTTTTTAATTCCCATTTGACCTTTCAAAGGGGTGAAAGCTGCACTTTCTGCTGTTCCTAAATATCATTTCAGGTCTTATGTTTTAAAACCTTTGGCATCTTTGCTTTAGCGTTAGTAATCACTAATGTCTAAAGCACATACATCCCATCTGATATTTTGGAATTGAGGACTAGACATTTTTAGAACAGTGATGGCTAGGAAACAGATGTTTTAGCCATACTTTATTGGACCACAGAACTTATAGGAATTGGATTTTAAAACAGTAATTGCAGTAAACTCCTGTGGTGTGTAGTAATTCAAGAGCAACACTTTCCTACCTTATCATTTATTGTGCTCACCCTCTCTTTTCTCAAGGAACCAGCTGACTCGGGCTACAAAAGCCATGTAGTTAGGTAGGAAGCCCTGGATATGGTCATGGGTGTGTGCAGTACCTGCACACTCTTGTACCTCCACAATGACACTGCAGTTCCCCCCCTCCCCAAAAAGCACCTTTCCAGAAGACACCATCTTCTAAGAAAATACAGTATGTTTTTTAGGCTGCAGCTTCAGCAGATGCAATTATGAATATCTGCAACCTGTTAAATTTTTTGAATACTATGTTGCTTGAAGATAAGTGGTTATCTGGCAGTGCAGAAGTTCAGTTGTCAATCATGAGTTGGATAAGCAGAATGGTTAAGCCTATCACATCTCTTTTAAAAAGTAATAATATGATGACAGTAAAGAAACTAGCACAAACAGTTCTGACATCATAAGACAACTACAATAAAGCCAGATACATCAGCATGACCATTTTTAACAGACTGTTTAACATGACAAATTTTTATATAAGTAAAATGTGGATTTCTGGAATGCATTTCTGGCTTGCAAATTTTTAATGATCTGTAAAATCACATTCAGCTATATAAATTATTCATATATTTGTATACAAAGATCCAAATCTGGAAAATACCTTTGCAATACATTTAAAGAACCACTTTTTTAATAGCAAAATATGGATATTATTTTTAGAAGAACTGATGGTCTGATTTTATTGCCCACTGTAAGAAAAATGCAAGGTGACATTGTCTTTTGAAAGAAATTTTAACATAAAGGTTATTATTCAAACTCATAGTCAATATATAGGAGAAGTTGCTTCTTCAGGAGACTTCACCTGCAAGAAAGTCATTCTATCTTGCCATTAGAAGTCATTGACAAATGTATTTAATTTATGTTCAGTGTAATGGAACATCTCTGTCATTTCTTCCTGTTTGGACAGTTATTGCCACTTAGGAGCTTTAAGTCACATTCAACCTTGGACAATACTGATTTTTCCTTTTGATGGTCTCTGGACCAAGAAATTATAGCCTGGTTGCACTCAGCAGTTTTGTCTTTAGTGCCCAACTTCTTCTTGGTTCATTTATGTATTTCCCAAGGTATATTTTCTCAATATAAGCTGTTTTAATAAAGGAGATGGATAATTTCCATGCTCTTAGTTATTTGTTGCCTTTATGTTTTAAATATCTTTAAATTTCTCTGTAATTTAACTGTCATGTTTGTCAGTGCTAACATAACATATTTGGCCATATAGTCTCATATTTGGCCCCTAACATTTAATATCCATCAAGAATATAATGGCATCACAGAGCTTCTATCTGTTACAGCATATCACCCAATTTATTTGTAAGCTGTTGGGTTTTTCCAGTTGTTGGCATCTTAGGGTATTCATTTTCCTACAGACTGGTAACATCTTTTTGAGGGGCACAAACATGTATATAAGGAATACAGTCCTGAAAGGGGCTCAGTTGTCAACCTCAGTTGTCCCTAATAAGGCTCAGGGAGTAACTAGCAAGGCTGAGCATTCACTAGGTTTTAAAAGTAGTGTGCTAAAAACAGTAATAATCCAGACTGGACCTTACAGAAACAAGGAAACTTCAGTGATTTCAGACATATATGTACACCTGCAGATATTCAGAATATTATTAGCTCCTCCAGTCAGACCTATTGAAACTTTGAGAATTCTCTGTAATACAGATGTAATAGTTATATCTGGAAGCAATCTCGATGTATGTTTTGCAGTTTAGAAGAAGAAACAAAGAAATCAGTTAACCAAGGATGAAGTACTTATCAAAGTGAAGTTATTTCCCCATTTACATGCCCCAGTTCCATACTAGAGAAACTATAGAATGTTTCTGAGCTTTTGCTGCTGCTTCTGTTTCTTAAAAGAAAAAAAAAATCAATGAAGATTTATTTTAGTAAAAGGACTGATCATAAACAAGAATTTTTTACTAATTTTTTTTTTAATATTCAGCTAGCAGAAAATGAGGAAGAAAAAAAATTAAAATAATAACAAAAAGAAAGAGAAAAAAAGAGAGAGAGAAAAAAAAGAAGTAATACTATATACAGAAGATTCTGTAATAAAAATAGAATTGGTAGCTATTGTTTCACAGACACGTCCTGGAGAAGATGACTACTCAACAACATTGTAATGCTGCTGTTTAGTCATATGTCCAAGACTGCTCATTAGCATTCCCAAGCATGCGACAATTTGAAAGTGTCTTTCTTTCAACTCATCAATATGGAAGCCCCAAAGTGCACTTTATTTGCGTAATAGGTTTGTTCAAGATGCTCAAAATCACTTTTGGCTCCTCTGGTTATATTCAAGTGACATCCACTCAGAGGGGAAAAAAAGTTTCTTCTTGCTAAATAATAAAAGCCTAGAGTGCAAAGAAATAATGTGTTCTGGACAGATTGCTTTAAGCAGTGACAAGAAATACATGGCATTCTCAGACACTGAATCTGATTCCCAGGTTCAGCAGGTATCCCCAAAAGAACACCTGTATATAATATTTCACTTATCAGAAATATATTTTTATATGATTAGTATATTTATCACCTAAACATGCAATAAATCTAGAGACTAATGAGTCCAGTTTCATTCAGAGTACAAGACTAACTTTTTAAAATTTTCTGCTCTAACAGGAGCTGTACAAGCCTTCTTCCTTTCCCCACTCACCCACAAAATATTAATGTGTAAAGGAATTGGGGTCTGAGAGGAGAAAATTCAATGTACGTTTTGATAACCTATATTTGTACCTCATTATTCTGTTGTGTTCAGATGCTGTGTGTTGTCATTCATCCTACATCATGTGTTTCTTAGGAACTGGGAGAAAGTGGATACGTATTGACAAGTCAGACAGAGTCTCTCTCGTAAGAAGTTACATCATAGAATCATAGAGTTACCTGAGCTGGAAAGGAGCAGGTTAAAGACCATCTAGTTCTAACCTTCCTACCATACAGGCAGGGACACCTTCCTCTAGACCAAGTTGCTCAAAGGCCCACCAAACTCACGCTACAACACTTGCCCACAAATCTTCTCCCCCAAGTAACCCAACTGTTAGCAGCTTTCCAGCATATATCTCATCATGTGTTCCAAGAAAAAGCAGTTTGTGGATGTGAAATTTCATAAAATCATGAAGCATTGAAGGAGCAGTAAATATAAGGGTTCTGTAGCATATAAACTGCAAATGTAACCAGCAGGGGCGTTAAGTTGTACTTTATAAGGCACATTCACAGCTAGTACTGCCTAATTTGCCTTCACTCAATTGGTTAAAGGCATTTTTAAAACACAGCAGAATTTGTTCCTTTCCATCCCAGACTGCTTTAAAACTGAGCAGCAATACTTACATACCTTCCAGGGCTGTGACAAGGGTTCACTAATTAGATATAGATTGGTTTTCAAACAGGGTGACTCAATCACTTCTCAATCTCTCCACACCTGCCCTGCAGCACCTTCTTCACTGATTCTCTCTTCAGGGCTTTGGTGAAACAGTGAACCAGGAATTTCAGAGATCTTGCTTTGCTTTACACTGCAAACTGTTTCAGATCAACTACTAGATCACTTAGCACTGGTACAACAATGAGCAGGGAACATGCTTAGAGTTGGCATCAAACTATGTATGTTGCATGAGGCCAAAGATCTGAAAAAGCCTACAGACAAAAGGAGCCTCTCTGTAGCTTCTCAGTTTCTTCTTGGAGAGTTTGGGATGGGTTTTTCATCCAATGCTATTTTCCCATGCTGTCCTCTAGCCTCTTGGAACATTCTCTTACTCCTGATGCATATTGCAACAGCTTTTCAAGAGGAATGTGAAGCTACGTGCAAGACCTCCTACTCCTGTAGAGTGCAAGAAGAATTTTTAAAAAAGTCCTGTGAAACCTCTGTTTCTTGGAAGAGAGAAAAAGAAATCTCAGTGAGGAAACCCTTTGTAGGCAAGTTTAAAATGCATGGTTTGATCTACTTCCAGCAGATTTATTCTTATGTATCTCAGTTACTCATTGCAAAGTAAGCTTAATTGGACATAGTGTAATACTTTCCTGTCTTAGAGAGGGGAAAAAACTAGTTATTTCCACACTTAAGCCATATGCAAAGGTATTTTTTCTCAAAGGTTGATACAAGAGGAAATAATTTCTACAGTTTCAGAATTACATCATTTGTGCAGTTGTGAATCATTCCTGCCTTTAACACTTGACAGCATGTAAAGTAGATGGACTGTTTTTTTGCTCATATTCACTACATATCTGCTTTCCCCTGACAATACAATTTTGGCTTCATAATAAATCCCTGCTGTAAATCATTTTAAGAATTCTTGTCCCATAATTCACCCAATGCTTTTTGACCTTGTTAACTACAGATTTTAGAGTAGGAGATTGAAATAAATGTCAGTCTTGCTGATGTGGCCTTATTGTTTTTTCCCAAGAAGACAGCTTAATATACTTAGACCACTGGAAGTGGCAATGCTTCATGAATTTCAAGAACCATAATTAATTTATTTTAGTAATGAAAAGCAAACCAGAATGTGACAATAACTTTTTTCCTGTATGCTAATGAAGCACTAAGATCTGTAATGAAACACTGTTAAATATGAAAGGAGGAAGCAGGAGAAATGCATGTTACTGCAATTTGGTGTCCATTAGATTGTCATCGCAGAACGTGATCTTAAAAAACCTCAGTGTGCTGACCTGGCAATGATGAAGGGAAATATGCTTTTTACCTCATTGCTGCCAAACTTTAAAAAATGCATTTTGTACCTAGATAAGTAACTTCATCAAAGTCCTGCTTTTTTCCTGCTGAAGGTAATACACAAATTGCTATTATCAAAAAAAGCCAGAAGGTGCCGTAGTAAAAGCTTTTCAGCAATTAGACTTGAACGGCAATAGGTAAGGAGCCAAATAGGAGCTCAGACCTTTTGATTCTTTTCTGTATGCATTAACAGAAGAAAATACTATAGGGGAAAATATTTTTCTTATTTATATATCCTTTTTTCTTAATGGAAATAGAGGGAATAAGGAGAAAAGCTGAGATCTTGGAAGGCCTGTAGGTACCTGGTGCCTTCAGTACTGAAATGTCTTACAAGAATCATCTGCTACACTGGAGACCACACAGTCATAAACAGTCATAAAAAAACCAGTCATAACCAGAAAAGAATGCTGCATAGGATTTTGCTGATGAGAAATGGGATAAGGTTGAAAACACTTGGGACACTTGTAGAAGGATAGTACTTAAAAAAAATGAATTGAAAATCCAACTATATAGTCACAGTACAAGCCTGCTGATGCTGATGTTGACTGCATCAGAAACCTCTACAAAAACCCCTAAGGCTGTCACTGAATTTTATGGAGTGTAAGATTATGGATAAATATTCCTATTTGTAGGAGTTTGTAGGTGGTTTTGATACATAGTGAATGCTGGAGACAGAACACGTGAAGCAAAGAAAGGAAAAAGTACTCCCCTTGATGCTGTATGATATCAAAGCTACCAAGGACCCTCTTTGGTCTTCTCACATCCATACCAATTTCTGGACATGATGCTGAGCTGAGCATCTGAGATTTCAGTGGTTCTTCAGAAGGATTTAAGAGATTCTAAATTAGTTAATACCTGCCAAGGTATCTTGCTTCTTTTTGGAAGCAATTTCATGTGATTCTAAGCTGTCATTTCTTAAGTGAAAGTGATTCATGATGCATTGAAATTGAATTTTAAAATAATTTTTTTTCCCAATTTAATGCCTGTGAGAGCAGATGACGTAAGTGAGACATGATGCAAATAGAAGTAAAACAGAGCAAACTGTCCCAGTAAGTTCTGGTTATCCTCCTTGTCCTGAAAAACAAAATTCTGTATCATTAGCTTGAAGTTTCTCATGAATAAATCCACACTATCTGCATTTGCTCAGGCTACAGGAAAAAAGGGGTTGTGTTCAGTCTTTATGTTCAGACTCTTTAATCAGCTTAGACCTGTTTTTTCCTGTTCAATTTGCGTCAGTGAATTCAGAGGCACTGAGTTAACAGAATTGATTTTAAAATAGATTTCAATTAAACCACATAATTTATGACTTTAGAAAAGCCATACTTGGCTCAACATGTAAAGGCAAACATGGTAAGTGCATTGATACACAGCTTTTTCTCAAGACCTATGATGGGCATGTTAAACATCCAACCTTAAGGTGCAAACATTCCCTCTATTTTTCTGGCAGAAACTTTCCAGACATAGAGCTGTAGCAGCCCTATTTGATCCTGTGTAATTCCTGAAGTTCCTTTTACCCTCCCTAGTGTTTTTGGGTAGTGTTTTGGATGCTTAAACGGACTCTTCTCTCATGCCATAGAGAATTATTATTCTGTATTCTAGGTATAAGAGCAGGCATGTTCTATGCCTGATTCAGGCAGTATTGCTTTGGTAGTCACAAGGAAATAAAGGATCATTATGGTGGTTCATAATTTTGAATTTTTATCTTGAGGCTTAGAATGCAGCTTTATTTACTTGGAATTATACTGAGTTTATATGAGACTCTTTGAATTTGCAGCTACACTTAGCATGGAAAACACAACTTTTCTCCCGTGTGAAATAAATGGTGACAACATGTAATTTTCTTCTTTGCAGTCCTCACTATAATTTTCTTCCTTTCAAGCAATAGTTATTCTGATAAAACCTTTTCCATTAGTCTTGTCACTGTCTTACTACTTGCATGTTAACTGTTGTATGGCAAAACACCTTAATTGTTTGGAGAGGTATAGTTCACAAGTCGTTTTTTACGTGAAGTAAATATTTCCCAAGGAAACATTATGGGGATAATTCACTGAAGCACTTCAGTTTCAGCAATCAAAAAGAATATTTCTGCTGAAAATGTACTCAGTGTTAATTCAAACATTACTACACACACTCTTTTTGGCAGATGAATCTTCTTGTCCAATTGAAGTGCTAGTAAGAATATATATACAGTTGTATATATATGTCCACATATAAGTATAATATTTCTATTATACTGCCAAAATATGACCTACTTCTCTGGGATGACAATGGTTTCAGTTCAAGCTGTTTCAGTTCCAAAGCTGAAAGAAATGAAGAATGAACATCTCCACGCAGGCAGCTGTACTGTCAGCACCTCTGCCCAAGGAGGGCCAGTCATGGAGACGGCGCAGGGGAACAATGCAGTGAGATGGGGAGAGGGGTGTTATGGCCAACCACAGGAGCTTTTTGGGAGATCATGTGATGTTAGCAAAGGTGTTCTGACTTTAGCTTTGGACCTAGCTGAACCCTCAGTCCTCTCTTCCCTACTTCATGAACCACAATTTACCTTCAAAAACAAACACAAGTTTTCTGCTCACTTTAAGTCTCCAGAGACTTTGACATCCTCACCATCTTTGTCTGTACCCCTGGCCCCACCCTCTGTGTGTCTGTGGTGCTTTCAACTGCTGGTTTTCAGAAGTCTCCCACTGGTATTGTTTCTCCTGATCCCGGCAGCCAAATTGGGAGGTAGCAGGTTCAAATTTCAGCAGGGTTCACAGAGGAGAATTATGCTCTTTTGCACATTATGTTGAATTAGGCAGGGGGAATTTGTTGCTATGGTGTTTTTTTCATCATATTTTCTTATCTTTGGTCCCTTCCTCTCTTCTCATATTCCTTTTTTTTTATTTTCCTTAGCAGCTTATATTTCCTTGTTTTATCAAACCACTTGTTATCATTTGATGACACTCGTCATTCCTAATAGGCTTCTATACAGGATCATATCTTCATGAGGTAAAAGTGGAACACAGCAGTGGCCAATAAAAATAGAGTAGATGACTCGTTTTGAGATAATATTCCTTTGTTGTCAGAAGAAGCAGGCAAGCACTACCGCTTCTTTCAAGCAAAAGGATAAGGTCTTCAGCCTAAAGAAAAGGAATTGATAGAAGGAAATTGGGCTGATTTATTCTTGCCTAGTCATAGGCTGTCTTGCTTTCAGTATGCCTGCAATTACAAAACAGCCATACAATTTGGAAGGGTGCACAACAAATGATTCTCTAAACAGAAAAGCAACCCATTGGGTTTAAAAAACATATAGCAATACTTCAGGTATTCAAGAAAAATTGCAAGCAAGTTCTTCAAGTTTACTAATTTCAAAAATCATTATTTGGATAGCTACTAATTATGAGCCTTGAAAAAAGAAAGCTTTTTTTGTCTCCTTGAAATGTCAATGGCACCTAAAACAATGGCTCTTTGTTTACTAGAACCTATATGATTCAAGTGCATTGCAGATAAATTTTCTGCCTGGACTTCTGCTCTAGCCTTGGTATGGAAGGTTACAAAACTATTTAATTTCATGCTTCTGCTATGTCAATATTAGTCAACTTTGGCAACTTCATAATTATCAGTGGGAGACATTAATTTAGAGCCCTGCAGGCATTTCCCAGAGCATTGAAGGTTCTTTTAAAAATATGGCTGGGACTTCAGTGTATGGAGATCTTATCTTCAAAATTGCACACCACCAAAGATTTTCTCTTAAAAGTCCACATCTAATTAAAGAGTATTGATTGTAGGAGGAATATATATGGACGCTGCTGTTTTTAATGAAAAAACAACACGTCATAGGGGTCATATCTGGGGGCAGGGAGGGGGAGACACTTCTAGCCTTCGAAGCAATAAGGAAAATAAAAATTTCTACATGGTGTTTACTTACATGAACTGTGAAAAGAAATAGAAATGAAACTGGAAATTGTTAAATGCAAAACCAGTGAATAGCGAGATAATGACACAATACAGTGAAGAAAGATTGATTTTTGTCTCTCTATCACACTGAGGCTTAAGTTTATTTGCTAACATAGTGATTAGAAAACAGGTGGAATCTAACAAGTATGATTCACAAGAAAGCAGTGTTTAGATAGAAAAACACTATATTATTTAGATCATAGTGTAAATATCCAGTCTTTCTGTATGAATCTACTTGTGGATTAAGCCACAACAGAAATTATGATTGCAAATAAAGAACTCTGTTCCATCCATAATCAGACCCTTAGAAAAGGCAGAAAACCTTCTCCCTTCTAATATCCCAGTTTGAAAATATTATAAACTATAGCAAATTGAGAACAGAGGCGGTAGTCCTACAAGACCTATTATATTTCCCATTTCAGCAGTTTTACTGGAACAGTAAAGTAGTTTGGATGCAAGATTCTTCATGAAACTCAAGTCTGCCTCACATCATGAGATATCTTTGATTGCTAATAGTTCTCTCACTGAAAAACATGTCAGGGCATTTCTGGTTAGAGATTACCAAGAGGGAAGTTTATGATCAGCAGCCAGACATTTTGAGACTAATAATTTTTTGTTTTCAATGAGGTTGCATTTGCTAGACAGATTATGAGATGAACCTACAGCTGTGCTTGTCTCTTCCGTAGCAACCAAGAGAGAGCTCCCCACCTTCCCCAAAAGACTCCACTTCTCTCAAGCTGATCACCCTCACAAGAAGCAAAATTCAGTACTATACCAGCAAGCCAGGGGTTTGCATGCAATGCCAGCGTGGAGATGGCAACCTCTTGCTTTGGTTCATTTGTACTGTAATAAAAGCAAAATGAAATTTGCCAAATAATCAAACAAACCTTTGCAAAGAAACATTAAAGGACATAATTGTTGATTAAACTTTCTTCTTGGTGTAAAATTCATCCTGAGGAAACCTAGGTGTTTAGCAAAAGCCAGCCGCAAAGTGGCTGTGATTGTTCTTTTCTGTTGTCCTAAGACTGAGTTAAAGTAAGACCTGGAACACAAAGCATCCCTGAAGCTTCATATTGAAGACTTTGCTTCTTATTCATGATTCACAGGACAGTTAGTATTTCTTTTTTAGGCTGTGTAATACATGCAAGTGAGAGCTTTGAAAAAACAGCAATAAGGGATTTTCTTCTGACAAACTCTGGAAGTTTATAAGTAGGGATCATATCAGGACTCTGCAAATTTTGATCCAGTTTGCATCTTATAAAAATAGCAGTACTTCATCTCTTATGAAGCTTTACTGTTTTATATTGCTGATATAGACTGATTTGATGAGGAGAGTGTTAAAAGAGAATCATTTAGTATAACTGTAAAGAGAAATGTGTTTTCTGCGAACTGGGAACACGAACAACTTGAAGACAGAATAATACAGCCAGAAAAGGCAAAAACCTGAGAGTGATTAAGAAAATTATGAATATTCTCTCCCTGAAGAGACTGCAAAAAGCAGCAGCATCTTTACATATAATCACTTTTACATTATTGTGGCATTTATTATCAAAGGAGCTATTTTCTCTTAAAAACTTGCGGAGAGAAATTACTTTGTCTGCCACTGAAAAGACATATTCTGTCTGAATATTCTGTTGAAAATGTCGTCTACCTGATAATTTTTAAGATAGAAGAAAATTGTGTAACTAAATACTAAAATTGTGAGAAAATTTAACTTCCACAGTGCAGGTGCTGATGGATGAATATTAAAGGACATTACGTTTACAAATTAATGAAAAATAAATGTTTACAGCTGATGCCCAGTTCATATACCAAATATGCAGCAAAGAATGCTTTAGAGACCACTCTGTATAATATCTTTGTTACACGACATTCAAAATGATAAAGCCTCTCTAACATTTTTTTTAATCTGCTCAGATAGATCTCAGGAGGCAGATACCTCCTTGAATATATGGAGTTCTTGAGATGCGTCCTCAAGAGAGAGTTCTCTGTCTATCTGGCACCTAGAAAGATATCTCTGCAATTAGACCTTTAGAACCAGCATGTGCATGTTCATGTGCAACTGTGTGTTCTCGAAGGGTGACACAAACCAGAAACGAGAAGAACACTTCCAGTGTTAATTATGTGCTTTCACAGTCTGCTTCTTATGACGTCAGTCATTACTATTTATGGTATCATGAATCTGTGAAACAATAAATTAATGGCAAAGTAAAGAGCTAATGAGAACTTCTAGTCAAAGCAGTACTATGATAAAGCAGTCCAGTCAGGGGAGGGCCACCAAGATGTTCAGGGGGCTGGAGCACATGGTGTACAAGGAGAGGCTTAGAGAGCTGGGTCTGTTCAGCCCAGAGAAGGTGGCTGTGGAAGGACATTACGACTGCAAACACCTCCTTAATAGGAGGGTGTAGATAAGATGGAAACAGACTTTTTTGGAGCAACATGATGAAAGGGAAAGGAAGAAAGAATGAAAATTCTAGCAAGTAAAACTGTGCTTAGATAAAAAGAAAAAGCTTTTCACAGTAATAGAAGTCAAACACTGAGAGATGCCCCCCAGAGGGACTATAGAATCTGTATCCTTGGAGATGTTCAAACTCAGCTGGGACAAGGGCCAGATTAACCCAATGAGTGGGACATTGAACAAAACAGCCTCTACAAGTCCTTTTCACCCTAAACTATTTTATAGTTGTATTACTGCATAAATTACTCAAGGGCTGAAACTCTGACATGAGATGCAACCTTTTTTTTTGAAAGAATGTTATATATATGTATGTATACATAGTTTGTAACTGTAAAATGTTCAAACTTAAAACCTTAACTTGGAATTCAAAAGCTTACTGACAGTGACATATTCATGGCTCTTTCAAATTTGCTGGAAAAATCCTCTTTCCTTGTGGAAACAGACTTGAACATACCATGAAAATTTGTTAAAATCTGAATAATTTCCAGACAGGTAACAAACTGCAATTAATTTCAGTGATACAAGCAGAAAAAAATTATGAACTGAGGTAGAAAGCCAAAGATGTATTGAATTGCATTGAAGCTGATAATTAGTTTCCGACAAAAAAAAACCCTGAAGCTTTTCACAATTGAATTACAGTAGAAACACACAGATGAGAGAAAGCAGCATAACATGCTAATTGAAATGATATTTTATCTAAAATTTCTCTTAAACTAAAACACTTCTTCATTCTTCTCACGCAACTTATCTGTCGCTACTAAAAAACAATCACTCAGGTTTCACTGTGGTCACTCTTCTACCAAAGCTGTTTAGCACATGACAGTACCTCTTAACTCCGGGTAATACACGTTCCTGCCAGGAAATCTAGTCTAAAAGCAAAATACCACTACCAAATGCCAGTGGTTAGTGACAGTATCCTCTCTTTGGTAATGCAGTTCAGAGCTGCAGCAGCTCAAAATTAATTCCTTCTGCCTTCACAAGGACTGGATATGAAACAATTTAGTTTAGGAACATCCAACTATTCTATTTCAGTTTTAAGTATTTTTTAGTCTTTTTCAAGTGTTTGGGTATTCAGTCTTGGTTTAAGATACATCCAAAAACTACTCATAGTAAAATTCAGGATTTTAGGTGTTTATAAAGGCAGTTCCCTTATAATCAGCAGTCAGTTAAACAAATATTTATCCTGGGCAAGAAAAATTACAAATTAGCATCTCAATTCTGTACAAGGGATCTCCTACACTGAAATAATGTTAGCATAGTGCAGAGAGCTGTTTTCCTCCCAGTCTCAAACCTCTGTCCCAAAAGAAAGGTATCTTTGAGGGTTTCTTTTCTGTAACTGACATCTAAAAAAAAATTAAGTAACATAAAAATGAGTCAATTTCTATATAAATGTTCTTGTTATTATTTAATCAGGCCAGGATCTGAGTGATTCATGAACAGCAGGTTGTAATTCAATAAGTAGTTCAGGCATCTCTGAGTTGAGAAAATTTGAAGGGAAGAAAAACGAGAAGAAAAAAAAAACCCTTCCCCACAGGACTTAAAAAACACTCTGTTCAGGATAAATACTACCTAATTTACTTTAAAGCAGTTAACATCTGCTCAGTTCCTTAGCTTATTCAGTGTTCACTCGCAGGAATAGTTGGGTAACAGTGATGCATTATGCTAGGCACTGTATAAACCCCTAGCAAAAGAACAGATAACCAGTAGCTTAGAAAAATTTACTGCACAAAGCTGTTGTGACGGGAGTTAATTGACATCTGGGAGTATTTTAAACAAGCTCAAAGTTTTCTTCCACAAAGTAAAATGCACTGGAAAAAAAAAAGCTGCCTCATGCAGGAATCTTTATATTCATCCCAAAGATGTTTATTTTTGTCAGACCTAAATTCCTGACCCCAAGGTCAGGAAAAGTGTCCTTTATTTCTTTCCCCTTTCCACAAGGCATCTGTCAGCTCGTGTAGGTAGGTATGCACTACACATATGCACACACAGAAAAACACATGCTTGTATGCATTATGGGCACTTCCAGGTTCACCTTAAAAATACCTTGTAGTTACAATGCTAAGAAAAAGACTATTATTCTAATGTTCCCACAGGGTGATTTTAGTAACACTGTGAAAGAGTTGTAATTAGCTGGAGCTTAAAATAAGCAAATGGAGGAACAAAATTTGCACTGGAGTTTAGTTTGATGTGCAGAATGAACACAGTTAAGGCATCCTGATTTATAGAAGAGTGATACTGATTTTCCAGGGAACAAAAATACTCTGTCCAACTTCCTTCATTGCCCTTTAGTTCCTACTCTCCCACCAGTCAAGTTAAATTGGAAAGGGTAACAGTTGAAGAAGGCAGGTGGAGAGAATACTGCTGGAGCAAATGGTACGGTTCAAATTCTCATCCTATCCCCATCTTTTGACTGGAGATATGCATGGCTTTTGAAAATAAAAAGTCATCTTTCTAGAGCATCTGACTGCTTTTAAGTCACATAACTTTTTTTTCTGCCTGCTTCCATCTACCTTTCTTGTATCAAATATAAATGTGATTTTGTCTCTATCTGGCACAGAGAGCTCCTACTAATACTTCATCAAGATAAAAAATACTATAAAAGCCAAAACACATTTTCCAGATTATTGTTGCAACGTCAGTTACATCTAAAGTACAGTGTTGTTAGACAGAATATCAAGAAAACTGAGGGGTTTTTTTCATATCATTCTATAACTATTCTTGCTGCAGGGGCATTGGAAACTTTGGAACATATGTGTTTTGCTGAATAAGGACAATAATGGTGCTGCTAGTACTGATGTGATTCTAAAAGGTGATGACAGAGTGTGGCTAGTGAATAAAAAATGATAGGATAAAAGAAGCTGTGTAACAGAGACTTTATGTAAAATGAAAAATAAATACCACATGGAAAGTCACTGGCTTTCTGCCCATTTCAGTTTCTGCCTTTTGTAAGACAACACCACATTGACAAATGACAGAAGTTGGCAAGAGTTCACTGTATATTTGCAGTTTGGTAGAAAACAGAGGTGATACACTATTATCTTCCCCCACTTCATAAAATCATTGTGTTCCCTTACTGACCATCGCTCTGTGTAAGTGCATTAGCGAATAATCATTAGAAGAACTCCCCAGGGTATCTGATAATTTGTGTGGAACAGGGTCACTCTACACACCAGTGAGACCTCTTTTTAATGTTTTCCAGCTATCTGCAAAGTGAGAGTTTCAGCTGTTTCAGGTGAGGTACAAATTCAGATGCTCATCAAAAAAGTAAAAAAAGGCTCTTCCTTATGTCTCCAAGGCTGTGTAACTGGCCATCAATTGGGTGGCTGACAAAGGCCAGTACAGGATACAGCTTGTTGCCACAATTGTGGGGAATAGCAGCATTGTCCTAAGTGAAGGTGGGTATTACAGGTAACTTCTACACTGGGTCAGAAAGACTCACAAGTTTTCCAGCTGGGAAACAGAGAGAGGAGAATTCTGAGAGGCCATGAAAATGCTCATCGAGGAAGGCCTCAGGACTGGAACCGGGAATGATCTCCTCAAAGGAAGTTCTGACTCAACCCCTTGCTATGAAGGTACATGTAAGTGGAAATTAACCTACACCAAAAGTGAAGAACTGGAGGGCTGGGATTTTTCTGTCAAAAATTTCTGTAATGCTTAGAGCAAAGATCAGGCATCTTCATGACTGGATTGAAAACTGCACTTAGAGGCTCTGACAAAGCCCTTTTAGAGCAGAAGATGCAAGTGCCTGTGCAGTATGGTTGTGTCACATCCTCAACCCCAGATCAGTGCAGGTGACTTTCCCTGGAAGAAACAGCTAGCAGAAAAGAGTTTCATAAAGACATGCTTTTGCAGAGTTGTCAAAATTTTGTATATACACGTTTTCTATTTTTAATGCCCAACTCCTAATATTTTAGTTGTAGGAGATGGAATGAGTTAGGCTATTTATATTCAGCCATGACTTCTGTCACACTACACTGACAATAAAATGGAGTTTGTAAAGATAATAACTTACCCAAAACACAAGGGGTAGTTGCTAAATATTTGACTGCAATGGGCAGTTTTGAAACAAGAACAAACTTGTTTAAGACCAGAAGAAAGGAGTGAGATGTAGTGAGATGTGTGATATACCTCTGTGGTAGTCTGACAAACATAAGTCTGAAAGATTCTTGCTGAAGAGAGCTGACCAGGTCAGTATTTTGATTTTTGTGGGGGCACTGGTGTCCCTGTATTATTATCTGTTATTACAGATCCATTGAATTAATTTGCTTGTTTGAAGGATCAGGATCTAAATGTGACAAAATCCATGGGGAAAAAAAAAAGGAAGAAAAAAAGTATAACAGAAAAAAAATATTTCTAACAGAAAATAAAATAGAAAATTCAACAAATAATTTCAGTAACACTTATCTTCTTAGTCTGAGGTTATTAGGAACATGATCACTATGGTAGAGTAGCAAATTATAAAGAACTGACTGGTGTTCAAGAAGCTCTGCTAGAGCAGTGTTGGCTGAGAGATCAGGCAACAGCAGGGAACACAAGATGTGTCCACAAGCAGTGTTGTTCAGAATCTTAAAAGTGATGATGGAGTGAGTGTCAATCACTTACATGAAAAGCTATAGCCCATTTTCCTTATCATATTCACCAAAAAACACGTGGAAACTTTGTATTTTGCAATCTCCAAGTCCAACCTTATTATACAGGGACTGTCACACTGAATAAATCAAAACTGTATAAAACCCCGTAGGCTGTTCGCACAACTCAAGGCCACCTGTTCTTGGTTCTGGTGCCTTTCTGTGGCTTGCTGTAAACACAGCACCCTGAAGGTCAGCAACTATGAGACTCGGCGGCGTGGCTGCCCTCCGTTCCATGCAGTCACAGTCAGATTACATTACTGCTCACACAGCGGCCTTGCAGGCCTGCCATGAATAAATGTTCTCTGCAGACAGCGGCTCTGCATTCTGAGAGAGCACATTTATAAAGCAGCCACTTATTCCACACATATTTCTATGTATGAATATATAATCAAGGACAGAAAGACCAATAGTGGTGCAGGTTAAAAGCTACAGCAAGAAAGCTGTGCCACAGGCAACAGCAAGGCAGCCTTTCCACTTGGGTTTCTGAATGTTTTGTTGTAAATATACAACATAGGACAGGGATGGAGCATGTCTTTTAAATGCACTGCCCATAAGCAGGGCAAAAATCCAGTTAGTTCTTAACAAATGAACTCCTGTCACTGGAACTAACTCTGCAGCAAAGATAGACTGTTAGGTTATGCTTTCACTGAAGAACTGACACGAGAGAGTGGTCATACCCAGAGACTATGCCTCCAGCAGAACAGAATGATTGTGCAACCAACTCAACTTAAAAACATGCTTAAAAAAAATGTTTTTATGTGTAATTCTACTCAGGCATGAGTTCAGTTATAATTCTCAACCTGGAGTGACAAAGAAGCAAGGGCCTACCTACACTAACCTTTTTGTTTGCAGAACATCAGATTTCACTTGTTTGTGCTAGTTCATATACTGCGACGTGCATATGGACTCCATGAGCCATTTTTGCTGCTCCCAAGGCAGGAGCATCAGCTAGAAGATCCTGGTGAAATAAGATGTTACTTTCTTCACCAGCAGCTAAACTCATCTGTCACCTGAAACAGACAGCTGAAACTCTGTGTGAAGGTAGTCTGAAGCTATCAAAAAAAGATCTCACAGGTGTGCTAATTAAAGTGGTCTTCTCTAGCTGAAAGGGGACTTAAAGAGGAGGGTTTGATCAGTAAAATAGCTACAGCGGTCAAGTTTGGTAATGTGGAAGTAAAAACTGGAAGCACGTTTATATCTAACCTAAGAATTCCATAGTAAATGGTAAATATTTAAGTAGTGTTGGCATAAGCTCCATCAGTGAATGCCCTTACTGCATTTCCAAAATACCTTACCAAGCTTTTTCTTGCTCAAACTGATCTGATACGAATGTTGGGTTCCCATGCATATGTTACGGGCTTTATTGGCACTGTAGAGCTGGCAAGCGGATCCAGTCAAATTCATAAGCACTATCTTTCTGACTCCAGAGCATCTGGATACTGTGGGCAGACTGTTCAAAGAACATGTAAACTACTTGTGCATCACACAGAAGCAATATCCATGCCAGTTTAGCATGTGGTTCTTGAAATGCAAATTAAAAGGTTGAAGATGGGCTTCTGAAGCATCCTGGTGAATGCAAATATATCTGAAAGAGACCTCTTTGTCAAGCGATCCAAACACTACCATTCTAGCAACCAGTTTATGTAGTCCCGAAGGGTGCATAGAGCATGGGGAGGCTGTTCTAGATCCTTCCCTATCTATTACACAACTGTGGCTTTTTTACCAGCAGAAAGTTTTAACACATTGCTGGTGCCATTCGTTATTGAAGTCTTCAGAGAAATACAGACCCATGGACATCTTGGTAAAGAACTTCTGCACCCTACTGCTGTTCTTCATCACTACCCATGCCTTTCTGCCTTGGACAAGTCTTTTTATTCCCTTGTAGTTTAGCTTTTGATGGCTTACTTACTCAAACTCACCCACAATTTTACATTTGACACAGTTATTTGGTGCTTCATCTCTTAAGGTAGGTAAGACCTCCTGTGTTGATTGGTTGAGGAAATACATTACCAGGCTACATTTGTTAACTTCCTCTGGTATTTAACCAATATTGTCCAACCCTTAATGCCGCTAATGAGATCTGCTTCATCATTTATCTTATATGTGGACAAAAGAGCAAGTTTGCACTTGTCTGTATCACATTTATTCTCCATTGAAAACATAACTGCTACTTTCTTCTATTCTCCAACCATATAGTAACAGTGCAACCATATAGTAACTGAAAAGATTTGTTTAAAATAACAGTATTGACTTTTTAAGCTCATAATGGCATTTCTATCAAAATTGGTGGAAATTATCTACACCCATTTTCTTTGCATTACCCTCTAGCTTTGCCCTGCCAGTTCATGTCGCAGTTCAGTTTTTAAAAGCAAAAAATCATTTGTGCTAATAAAGGCATGTTGCCAAAGCTCATATTTTCTTCCTACTGTATGGAATCCTGTTCTTTTTACTTGTATTGTTGGAGAACCTTTTATTATTTAGATATACTTCTCTAATCCTTTCTTGTCCCTGCCCTTTTTGACCTCTTAAGTGTTTCTTTGCTAATCAGGCCTCATTCCTTTCTGAATAGGCTCTCTCCTTGCTCCAAAGTGTCCTTCATGAAGTAGTCAGCCAGCCAGCAGAACAGTAGCCTGCAGGTTTTCTAACCTGTGTTGTTTGTAATATAAATCCTAGACAGTTTTACATCCATTGACTGGAGGGAATTTAAATCTTCCTTCACATGTGAATCCTGGTGTCCTCAATGTGACTCTTAATACTGAGAAATATCTTCAGTTTATCCAAGTTTATCCAAGTTTCTGCTCTCACCTTCTCCTATTTGCAAGAGCTTTCTTCAATCAGTGTGAAACCAGCCCAAGAGGGAATACATTTTGTAATAAAATTTTCTTTATCTTTCAAAGCAATTTTTTTCATTTGTGAATACAAGATGAATCATATCTTTACCAAACAACCAAAGTTATTTCCCATGGTCAGCTTTTCTGTAACAGCCGTACTGCTCCCCAGTGCTAACTCTCAAAGCTCCACCTCTTGATTCATGGACAGCTTCACCACCAAAATTAAGGAATCTTTAATTAGCAATCAACTTTGTCCTGAAAGATTTGGCATTGCAAATCCCTGTCTTGCAGGTTGATCAGCAGTGTGCTTTAATGCTGAGGGGAACCATGAAGTAAAAGGAATGACTCAGCAATCAGATTAAGGAACTCCTCTGTTCTCTAGGCCATTTGCTGGAGCTTTTTAGTTCTAATAATGTACCACAGTTTAGGCATTTTGTTGTCAGAAAGAGAATGCATAACGTGTTGCTTTTCTTACTATCTGTACTGACTTCAAAGCTGAAAATGACTGTTTTTAGAGCTTTATAACTATTTCAGCTTTTCAACACCCAAATTGGAATTTTTCCTCTCTGTAAGAGACAGAATTTTAAATAGAATAAATTAATTGCCGTTATTGTTTGTGACATGGCTGGCATATGGATAAAATATTTCCAAAAATTGTATTGAAATCCTTTATTTGATAGAGGCATGCTGTTAGTTATACATGGTTCAAAATAATGATTTAGATTATTGACAAAAACATTATACTTTGTGTTTGCAAATTTTTATGAGAATATCACAAACCTACAAAATTTCAATTAACCTTAGTTCATTTACTTTCAGCACCTATTACTTTGTTTCTAAAGTCATGAATACACGTGGTAAACAAGGGGTAAGGAAACACGCAGTTTTAATTAAATATAAAATGTGCTCCTCAGCCATTCATCTCAGAAAATCTTGGTGAGATAAATTACAAATATCTTTTAATTCTGCAGTGATATTCAACTTTACTTACCAGTTCTCAATACAGCAGCATCTACCTACTCTTCTCTTTATAATGCAGGCCGCACAGGTAAGTTATGAATTAATCATTAATAGTATGAGTTAATTTTTTCCCCTACTGAAAAAAGGTCTCCATAAACTGCTTGTAAAAGGTTACCAAATCTGATTTTTCATTTGTGTAATTGTTCAAAACAGATGCAAAGTCTGAAACCAGTGCAAATAACATTTATTATTCCCTTTGTGCTCTCTGAGCAGTTGACCCCACAAGACACAAGGATTTGGATAGCTTGGGTTGTACAAGATAGGGACAAGTTACAAAGGTATCTTCTTCTCTGCTGAGACTGAAGAGAAGGAAGAGCCCGTAAGGTAAAAACCAAAGAGCTCTTAGAAAGATTTGTGGCTAATGGCTGACAAATAGTACTCTATATATTATTCCACACACAGTTTTTGCAACTGTGTTGTAACTAATTCTAAAAGCAAAATGAAAATGAAAATTGAAATTTAAAAAAGTGTCTCTATCAAACATCAGATAATCCTTTTCTTGAAGGAAAGGTCTATTACTGTGAGCGTCAACCCTGATTCCTCCCTGTTTTTCTATCAGGCAAAAATCCCAGTCAGTGTCAGCCTAACTGTTTGCAGTTCTCCCATCCCCTCATGACCAGGCCTGCTGTGCAGTACTGGAGCTGAAGGTAATCAGTTTAGCACATGAATCTGATTTGATTATTTTTGTTTTACATAGGCTATAAACCTGTCCAATCTGTTTTAAAAATCTTTTCAGTGTTCAATTCACTTAGCTTTTGCTGATTGAATTCCCTGCCTGAAATATATTAAGCAACTGGGGTTAAAAGAGGGTAGTAATTTTTATTTTTTCACTTTAAACGCAAAGCTGTCTTACTTTCTTGATATAATTCTTCATTAGAAATACAAGGATTTGGTACAGAAGTTCCCACTAGTACTGTGCCTGAGATTTTTAATCATGCACCAACATAATATTACTTTAGTGGATTTTGTATGTGATATTATCCTTCTTTGCAGTTCAGTCATGGTCTCCTGCTGGCTGGCACTGGTGAACAGGCTACAGGCAGCAGCTGCTGGTTTGACAGCCAGTTCTGTTCAAGGAGACAGTAACTGCAGGGCAGTGCATGCCCAATAAAACAAACTAAAATTGTCAGGGGATCCCTAAACAAGACCCTGCTACGCTGAAAAAGAGTCAGTCTCTAAATAAACTCTAAAAGGCTTCTAGCAGCCAGGATGCAAGTGGAAGTAGTCTTCCTTTGGAAGTTTACATAATCATTTAATTTAATCCTTCCTGTGGTGTTTCCCAGCCACTGCTTTATTTCATTGATTATAATCTGCTAGGACAAATGTCAGGAAATATAAGTCTACGAAGTGATGTGAATCTTGTTCCCTATCGGAGATGTGACTATGAGCATTATCTCCATGACATTTTCTTTCTCATATATTCGTTTCTGCTCAGTGTTTTTCCAGTCTTTGATGACAGAGAAAAGCAATGACTTTCAAGCTTACAAACAAAGTTTTATTATTCACACCCTAGTGCTGAGTGTACTTTAGCTTGCATCTCAAAGTGGAGAAAAGCCATAGTAGCATGGATATAACCGGTAAGGTTTATTATAATGTGGTATTTGCAACAAACCATGGCTTTTGGCTTTCATATTGTTTTGTACTTGCTGCAGCTCCATCATGGCATGTGTGATGAGACCTGCTTGTATGTTTCTGTCTCACATCAGTCAAACCTAGCCACTTCTTGACTTTCAGTAGATTTACAGCCTTATGAGTTTTATGAATTCCACTGATTTTTTTTAAAAAAGGTCTTCAAAACAATACATTTATGCCATCAATTACACAGAAATATATACACATATAAAAACAATATGCATCCATAATGTAATACAGACTATAAATACAGACATTAGCATCAAATAACATTTGGACATCAATACTTTTCTGGTTCATTTAAACTTTGCATTTACTAATTTAAAAATAGAAACAAAGAAAAAGAAACTAAAAAAGCATTCCATCACTGTGGAAGCATATATTTTATGGTGGAATGTAGAAGACGGTGAACCAAACAAGAAAATGTTTTACTAATATTCTGCTAATATTTTGGTGTCTATTAAGTAAGGGGTTTTTCTTTTGACAGTGAAGTCCTAGCTTTCTTTTAATTAATGTTGCATTACTCTTTTTAATAATAACATCTATTTAAGATATCATTAATAACAACATCTATTGAAGACACTAAGTCTTAGCATTAATTTAATGGGAGCATTAAACAGCATCTATTATATATTCCCAGTTAAATTAGCATGATGGTTTTTAATGGATGTTTTAATAGACATTATTAACCAGAATGTTATAAAATTAAAACAGAACTCAATGGGTTCTTTGGGTTCCTGTCATAATACTCTGTGAAGCCACAGATTCTAAAAAAATAACAGTGTATGTATTTTTAATTTAATGTAATGGCATTTGGCAAGAGCTAGAACACACACATGCTTTTGTATGGTACAAGTAAAAACAAATACTCATTGAATTAAGACATGGCTGATCTAAAACCTATCTTACATTTTGATCCTGTGGGTCAAATTAATTAATAAAGGGTTCTTTATAAACATCTGTGTACGAAGAGGCATAGTTACACTTTTTTTTATTATCTGAAGTGTGCTGAACTTCCTGCTGAAATCATCTCTGAAAATAAATAGGAGTCAACATTTCTTCAGAGAAAGAAACGTTCTTTTAATAAATTACTATTTCCCACATTTATCATAAAAACTAATTTTCTCTTTGTTTATGAAACTACACAGTGGGTGTGAAGAGTAAGTCCCAATTCCAACTCTTTCACCAGTTTCAAAGTGCAAAGCTGTAAAACTCAACAGCTCATAGATCTGCCTATTAAGCTCCCATTTCGGCCAGCAAACATTTAGTACACAAGCAGCAGAATCTGAACCTTCTTTTTATTGATTTTCTGTTTGTGAGCCACATTCCTGAAAGTATATATTTTACCCACAGTTAACGCTATTGGTCTCATTAATGAAGAAGGTCATTGGTCATTATCTTGCCATTTCAGCAGCAATTATGATCAGTTCCTATTTTCTGTACTGGTCTTCGTCTCGCTGTGGGAATGTGGTAGACACCTGTCATACATTAAAAAAGTTTAGAGAAAAGTGGCTTGTATAATCATTTAGCCCACATCTTGAATGCCATTAACTCTTATGTTTGGGTGAACCTTTTTCTGGAAATCTCTGAGTTCTATAAAACCAACCCTCCATGAATTATTGTATAACACTTCTGAGTCAGACAAGACCTTTTAGCTAAATTTCTTGAATCACCAGTATTTTTTTTTGCAATCCTAGTGGTCTTACTCGAATACAAATCTGTCATTTCATGCAACAAAGCTGCCAGACCTAATAGGAATTTCCCACTGGGCTTGCTTGAGAATATGAATCCAACTTTCACTGAAGGACTAAGCAAATCCCTTCCCATCTCTCACAGAGACTTGTCAGGAAGTGCAAATCAGAATCTTTACTTTTTACATTGCTCTCTTGCTACCTGTCTATATCCATCTGGCACTTTGAGATAAGGTCATGCACAAATGGTGTTTCCAGGTTGATCTGTGTGCATTTAGAAAATACACGCAATCAGTAAACAAGGAACAAAACTGTGAAGCTATAGCCTGAAAGTGGCAAGGCAAACATACAGATCGAGAAAACAAAGGGTTTTGCTGTGTTTTCTAAACACTCAACCTTTTAAAGGTATGTCTTAAACTAATGTGTCTAAAATAATCTTTAGATAAATGGGAGGAATATTTTTCTTGTAACAGTGAACTTTACACTGCATTCTCTAATGTTGTGAACAGAAGCTTCTGTTGAAAGAACTTGCCCAAAGGTTCTTTCAAGAAAAGAAGATGCTTTTATTTATAATCTCCAGAATTCCCAAAATGCAATGGTGTACAAAGACACTTGAAAGTAGACTTTATGATAATACGGGGAAAAAAGATGTGAATTCCTGCTGTGCTGAGCTGGTTTGATTATACTGTAAAGTCCTTCAAAACTGAGTTTAACATGTCTTTTGGGGAAAAAAAGGAAACTTAAAAAAGGTCTTCATAACAGGCCTATACGAGTTAGAAATAAACTGCTTACTATATGTGCCAGTTTGCCTTGCTTTTTCTTCTAGTTTGGATTAAAATAGCTCATATTTGTAAATCCAGGGAGAGAATGAAGTAAACACAAGAGTTCAATACTTCAAATAGATGTCGAACTTCTAAATTTCCATTTACCAGCCTTCTCCCTTAAGAAAAGAAAAACTGCTTCAGGCAAGTTCTGTTGCTGCTATTATCTGGGCACAAATCTCTTCTCCTATTTTCCAGCCTTGGACCAGGGAATGGAGGGTTGGGCAGTTATAAGGCTAAGCATCAAGGGGGAATGGGGAACCCCAGTTACCTCTCCATATTTCCTGCCCTTATCTCTGGACAAGACAGAACTTCTCTGCAGTGCCAGAGAGAGCGGCAGCCCAGGACTTCACAAGAGTGCCAGCTGGAGTGTAAAAATTCTGTTTAGCAAGGCTTTTGATATTCACTTACTAAGGAATGGGTCTATTGAAACCGAGTCTGTTCCTGGAACTGCCACATGGCTCAGGACAGGAAGGGGAGCACAGGGGGCCAGGCACCAGTGTCTCCTCTGTATAGCATGGAAGAAGGTAAACACCTCCTATGCAAAACTTCATTAAATGAAAAACATTTCTTGGATAGGGATGGTGACTTCTTGGCTTGCTGAGCAAGATGCTTCCCTGAAATGCAGATGACCTGGATCCAATTTTTTGTTCCAATTCCAGTTCCAAATTGGATGGAACAGGGACTTGAACTTGCAGCCTCAATTCCCAAGAGAGTGCCACTACCTTAAAACCTAGTAGCTAGAAAAGCTCCAGGGATTTTTTTAGTTTTAATTTTGTTACAGGGATTCAGAATTGGAGCCCATAATCGCTTTCAGCTGTAGTTTCACTGAAACAAATACATTCCTATAGAATTTGATTAAAACAGATCAGCATTTTCTGCCAACATAAATGAATCAAGAATATTTTGGGGAGCTACACTAAAGAAAAAATTATTTCAAAGTAGGAAAATGGGAAGGGTAAATGAGGAGAATGGCATGGAACCAGAGATAAAGGTATGTAAGCCAAAATCCTATTTGGAAAGGAAAAGTTCTATTTGGAAAGGAAACAAAAACTTCCCTTTTCATAATATCTCTAGAGCATTCCTGGTTGAATACCTGTCCTGCTTACAAGGCCAATAGACTTTCTGCTCACCAGTGATCACCTGATCAGAGAAGGATCAGAGAATTATTTTTTTAATTCACTGAGTTATCCAAGTCAGGTTCAATCTGGAAAACTGCACTTACAGACAGAAATCCATCAGAGCCCAGTTTAGGCTCAAGATCCTTGATGTCTATTGTAGCCAGCAAAGCTTTCTCTCCTAGCTTTTTCCTCATCTTCTTATCCTTACTCTTTCTGATGTATATTTCTATAAGCACCCTTTTTTTTTCTACTACTTCCTTTTAATTGCACTGAGATTTTTTTGTCCAGAAGTTTCAAAATCATTCATACCTCCTGCTTCAATCCTTTGAGTATACATGTGCTGATGCATTTGTTTTCCTCAGAAAGACTGATTTAATCATTTGAGCAAATCATCTACATCGAGGGAAGAATTTTGCATTCTAGTAGTCTCAAAGTGAAAGAGGTTAAATTTGTTGATGAGGTTGTATCATTTGGTTACAATGAAGAAGGACAATACTTGGAAGATAGTGAGAGCTTTTTACATCTCTCCCACATTATTCAGATACAACAGTCTAAATGTCTAATCTTGCCTGTTTTCCAGCTCAATTCCTTGGCAACTTTTGGCAAAGTGAAACAATGGAAATTGCAAAGATTAGGCAAACAGTTAAGAACCATAACAGATATATGCAAACCCAACGATATGAAAACACCTATAGCTCTGTCAACTGTATTTTACAGATTCTGTGCAGATTCCTTAGAAGGTCATGAATTCTAGACCAAATTAATCTAATGAGAATCCACACAGGAAGGGACACAAGAACAGGTTACTAAACTGGTGAAGAAAACCTCAAACCAGGAAAAGCACCGGAGCTCTAAACCACCAGAAAGCAGTCACATTTACTGAGATATAAAAGGAAAGGTATAGAAGAAAATCTTACAGACTTTTTTCTTGAGAAAAACATAAAAATTGGCCTTCTGACATTAACTGAGTTGGAAAATTAATCTTTGTAATAAAATAATACTGCCACTTCATCATATGCCAAAATTCATGGCCCATTCATGCCAAATGATTTTTGTTCATCCTTCCTTTCTGATAATGATTTGTTATAAGTTCAACTAACATCAATTCTTATGTATTGGTATTGTGACTAGATTGATGAGGATTTGAGAATCATTAGTATTGCAACTATTTTAAAAAAATCAAAATCCTAAAAGACTGGCTTGAAAATTAAATTTAGAAAAATACATGAATTTGGAGATTGCACTTTCTCTGTGTTATTTGACACTTGGGTGCTGTTTTTTTCAAGCTTTACTGCATAATGTTTTTAAGCTAGCTGCAAATGTAAAACAAGTGAAAAAAAAATCTGAAATGTTCACAAAATCCCGAGGCTCAGAGTACAGCTGGGAAGAGTTCTCAATGCCAAGAGAAAATGAGATGTCTGAAGCAGAATTTCAGAATTTTTGTTTCCATTTGTTGTTTTACTATGGGCAAATTACAATACCAGTGTCTCCTGGTTCTGTAAAAATGTGCATTTAAAATATTACCAATTAATGAAATGTGGTACATTAATTTGGAATCAAGTTTAAACTGCATGACTCATGTCATGTTGCATCATTCCACATAATCTGTTTACAAAACAACTTGTTTCCTGCAATGATAGCATGCATGTTTTGGGGGACAGTCATTATTAAACTGGTTTACAAATTTTGACTGTGAAAAGGAACACGTCTGCATTCTGTAAATATATATGCAATTACCTGAATTCCAGCTACGTTATGTTGATTCTGCTGCTTCTTTTCCTGGTTGGAAAGAGAAAGATCTGCTCTTAAAACAAGCAGATAGACTTTCAAACTACAAGCTTGAATGAATCATTGAAAAAATAAAAATGGTAGAAGAGAAGACTGAAATTGAGGTGGAATCAGAAACAAGGATATGTAGAACAGACATCAGAAGTTATGGATGCCAGTGCAAAACAATTATGCTAAATGTGTTCTAGTGCTCTAAAATCATCGGTATTTTAATAACAGCAAACATCTGAGAGTTTGTTTTAGAAGCAGGATGCTATGTGGTTCTAGTTCATGTGGGTGCTACCGAGAGCTGCTGGGACAGGTTTCACACAAATCAGGTTTTAAACTTCTAAAAATCTTTCCTGATTAGTATTCCTGTTACATCTGCCATAGCAGACACAGTCTGAAGAGGTCACAGCCCTGATGTGAATTTGATCTCTTAGTCAAGGCCCTGGGTAATGGATGGGTTTAGGCTCACTTTCTTAAGCCCAGAAGCAGGAGAACAGTTTATGACCTGGAGCCCTACCAAGACCCTACAAACAGACCCTCAATAAAAACTCTGTTAGTCAGGGCATCCTAGCACGGACGTAGCTATAATATGGTTATCTGAATTTACAGAGTCTTCATTGTTCTCCTCCACATACATCCCTACCATATTGTATTTCCAGCACAATTCCACTGGGAATCTGTCATTTACAGATTGGCTATCTTTCTTCCACTAGGTAGAGACTGAGCATCAATAAAAGCACCTTGGATCTCTCTGCTTAGGTAAATTAGACTTTGTGTAAAATGGTGGCTCTGTTTTCCACTGCAAAATGACCTTTCTCTGAGCACACATCTCTGGTTTTGGGAGGCAGGTTTCAAATCTGCCTTAGTTTTAACAGCAAACTGGTTCTGCCAAGGTAAGAGCCAACCTGGATCCTTGAGATGTGAACAGAAGTGAAACCACTTTTAGTAATATATAGCTTTTTGCTGCTCCAAGCAGTGGTTTTGTGCCCATCTGAGCTTCTTTGAATTTTTTTAAAAAGGATTAAGTTTTATTTAAAGCAAATTATAATAAAGACTTAAAAAATTGTTATATTTTTACTATAAGCATTGGATTAAAGCATTAACAGGTACCTGTCAAGGGATACCAAAAATGCAGAGGCAATTTGCAGAGAGAAACCTGAGATTCAGCAGCTTCTGAGTAGCCATATACTCAATATATTCAGCAGCTTCTCAGTAGCCAGGCTGACATTAAATTAGGCTGCTAGAATAGGATGTTCAAGTGAAGGGCCAGTGTTCTAGGGGTCAATGCCATCAAGTGAATATATAAAGAACCAGAAAAAAATTAGGGCATTTAACTAAAAGGTTTGAATTTGAGAAGATAGGATAGTTAAAGATCAAACTAGCTTTACACTCCTAAATTAGTTCTAATTGGAGAAATGTGGATTCTATTAAATCTGCCTTGAGACCAGTAAAATGTCCAAATGGAAAACAGTAAGAACGTGTCCCAAAACTGTCAGTCATCTTGTGAGCGATGGATTTTTGAGGAGTTTCATAATGGAAAAATTTGGCTAAATAACGCAATCTCTATACAGCAAGTCAGATATAGAAAGTCTAGTTCAAATGCAATTTAAATATTACACACAGGGTTAGAGAAGGAAAAATAGGGGAAGAACTTTAGAGAACTTGGGGTAAAATGATATAGCTAAATACAAACAAGACATGAAAAGGAAAAGAATATAAAAAAGGCAAATGGAACCCCTGTACTCCCATAGCCAAACATCTCTCTCACATTAGTAAGAATAAAGGCCAGAAAATATCAGCATGACCTTCATTTAAATCATTAAACGTACATTTAGATATCAATAGAAAATAGATATGTTCAGTTTTGATCATAGGCATCCTCAGACTTCAGATTACCTGTGATCTTTCACCAAGAGCTCTATTTTAGAAATTCTAAATCACAAAAGTCCCATATTTCTGTTATATCTGTGGAGAGATCTTAGTATACCATTATAAGCTTAACTGTATGTCAGTGCAATTTATTACACGATTCAAATCAGAATGTACTTTTGGAAACCTTCCCAAAAGTTTACATTAGTGGATTCTTACTCTTCTATTTTAGCACTATTAACATTGTACAATACATTAGAGGCTGAAGGCATAGAACAAAGAAAATGTTCAATTACAGTTCCTGTGTGGAAGCTATAAATATGTGACAACGATAAAGAAGAAAAGATAAGAAACCAAAACCAAAACTAAAAAAAAAAAATAGTGATGAGAAAATCACCTTAGAAATGACATCCTGAGGCAGAGGATACTGTGATAGATAGTGCTGATGGTTCCAACAAAAGCTGCACAGATTTTTTCTGTGGCTTATTAGGAGAATTTTAGTTCCGTCAACTCTCCAGTTCTGGCTCAAGTGTTATGACCTGAAGGCAAAGATTTCTCTGTTTTACTTTCTATCATGAAGAAATGCATTAGATATATTTTTTTAATTAGAAGAATAAACATACATAATTTTTTGCAGCAAAAGCACTATAGGAGGAATTGTTACTGAGACTGTATTAAAATTGTAGTTCTTACTGTGAAAGTGAAGTGACTTTTGCATATTTTAAGGTTGCTTCAGGGTATTCCAGCAACCCCTTGAAGTTAAAAAGAATAATATCAGAAAGAGTCTTTTTCATCTTTTCCCAGACAGTACAAACCCCAATTCCAAAACAAACTTTAAACTCACTCTCCATGCCAAGAGAAGAGTGTCTTAATTGCTATACTGGCTTTACCACTACTATAGTAGCCTCACTGTAAAATTTACTATATCCTTTACTGCTATAGTATATATCTTTAATACTATACTATTACAGGTCTACTAGCTTTGCTAATTTATTTTTTGTTTTATTTTACTTTATACATTATTTCTGGTTTATTTTAGAAAATACAGATTTATTTTATTTTTGTATTAATTAATTTCATTTCTAATACTGCTATGCTAACTTTACTACTTTATACTAGCTTCACTACTACTATATGGGCTTTCCTACTGATGTAGTAGAGGTAAGTATATAAGTTACCATAGAGCTCATAACAATCGTAGAAAATGTAAGTACCATTTCCCCATCTCGGTATGAATCTGTACATGACTGCTTGGGAAGGAAGTCTCCAATGTATAATGAGAAGGCTCAAAAAGTAAGCAAGGAAAAGGTCCTGAGATATGTACTCCAAGGCTAGATTATATGAATGAACATGAAAAGCCTAAGTAGAAATGTAGAGCTACATGAACTATTTAGTATACCTTCTATACTCCGCAAAGGTGGTTCATAGACTAAGTCCGTATTTGGTGCCTGCTTGAGCTGTATCCACATTGCTGTAGTCTGTCAATTGTGTCTCAGATTGGTTTCCCCTCGCTACAAAATCGTAGTGGTTATAGATAATTACGGACCATTATTTTGCATTTATTTACCCTCAATTTCTGTTTCAAACACATGCTGTAACCGTCCCAAATACAGGAGTAGCTCTCTGCTTCTCAAAGCCCACAGAGCATTATGACAATCTAAATCCATTCTGCAGACATCCTGCAGATGAGTGGTCATTCACTTCTACTCTTCCACCTGAAGAACCAGGACAAAATCTCTTAAGCAAATCCTAACCTCCTACCAGGACAGATTGGGCCATAGCTGCACGAGTACAATCTGTTCTTTGCTGTCTGGAAACTTCAGACAAATGAAATTACTTTCAGATAGTGGAAAAACATCCATCTCCAGACCTGGAACAGCTTAAAGCAGATTTTCAGGATGACCATGAATTTCAGGACAAGAATAATTGCATTTGCCAAGTGTTTGGTACACCTCTCTGAAGCTCCAGATCTTAGAAGGATGTCATTACCCTTTCAAGCTTAGTCACTCCTGATCATTACTTTGAGATAGGAGAACCTATTGTCAAGATCATGAAATTGCTCACAGACTTCATGTATATTATCCATAATGAAATGGTTTCAGAAGAATCACTATACTCCTCCAGGTATTACACAGCTTCCCCAACGTTTCAGAGTGATAAATAGTGTTAATATGACCAGTAGACCATCACCCTAGGAGACACAACTCTCTAACAGGAGGGATGGGTGTGGCCCCTCACAGGTTGGTTCGTTGATTCCCTGACACCAAATTCATGAAGAAGGTGTGGGAAACTGACCCATTTTGGCGGATTCTGATCAAGGATGGACATACACATACACAGCCTTTCAAGTTCTCAATGTATAGCTGTGCTTCTGAATCATGAACATGAAACAGCAGTATGTTGTTGTACCAAAAGTGGCCAACTACATCCTTGGCAGTGTCAGCAAGAGAAGACCCAGGAGGTCAAGGCAAGAAATTGATCCCTTTATTCAGTACTTGTGAGGAAGTCTGGAGGGATACCTACATGACTTGAAACCCTTCATCCTTCATGGGGCTCACAACTTGACTGAACAAAGCCCTGAGGAATCTATTCTATCAGGATCTGCTTTGAGCATGTGGTTGTAATAGATGACCCCTAAATGTCTCTCATAATCTCAGTTACTTTATAGATACATGACGACATGTTATTAGCAGCAAAACTTCATGGCTATGAAATTTAGCATGTGGAGGCATAGAATCTTTTTTTCTCGCATAACTCTCTAACCAGCACCAAAAATAGGAACAGAACCTCAAAAGGATCCTCTGTATACTACAAATACAGTTCTTTGTAATATGCCATTATAACCTCCTTTCTGAAGGTCCTTCCAGAAAGGTACATAGATTTCTGAGATCCTTGTGGAGGACTGTAAGCTGACATCAGATATATGATAGCATCTGTAGCGAAGTGAGACAAAGCATGTCAAAAGCAGCATCTAGTCTCTGTATTCATGCTCTGAGATGTCTTTTCTAGCACAGCCACTGAATGTGCTCACCAACATATAGACAGTAAAGAAAGTCAGTGCATTATGCATCAGTGGCAAAATCTGGGAGCATAAAAACGCCACAATACTGAAAATACTCCAAATAGGCTTGGTCAGAGAATTTTTCATGTTCTGATCATCACTAGAGAGAGGGCTGGTGCAATTTTTCAGGGCAGGTCTGCTGACACCAGAGTGACCCTGCCCAGCTTCAGACACAGGTGAATCTGTTGCCACTGTGACTCCTACCATCTATCACAGGCCAACCTGCAGGGTACAGTGTGTCACAGTAAATGAGACATTAGATTGTAATTAAACTGGCAATTAAACTGTAAATAACTTTGGCAAATAACCTTTTTTCCTCAAAAGAAAACCATCAAGGATTTTTCAGAAATGACTGCAGGAAAAGAAATCAAACAAGTTCTATTTAAATAAGAGTAGAAGGAAAATAACTATATATAAATTTTCTGGGAAAAGTCAAATGTAAACATTTTTATGAACCCCTGTATGACAGAAATGGCATGACTGGTTTCCTTAAAAAAGAAAACAGTTCGGTCAGAGATAAAGCTTAATAATTTTCAGAAGAAAAGCCAAACTGAAGAGGAAGCTAATAAAAAAACCCTTAGCATTGAACAGGTATTTTTCAACCTAGAACAACTGATCTCTAAAAAATCCCTGAGGTTATTCTGCAGATACCTTTGTATGTATGAGGGAATAATGATGATAATGCCGTTCTGTGATTATGGTGGGAAAGTGTAGGCCAGAAATTCCAGCAGAAGTAAGAAAGGAAGGAAGGAGTCCACTCTAAGTCCCAGAATAACTTAATCTAGGCTCTCATCTTCAGAAAGAACATTTTAATTTAGAGTTCCAACATCAAAGACCATATGAAATCACCATTTCTTTGAAAATCCACACTAAAGGACAAGGAGATATTAGCCAAAATCCTTAAACTAATTAGTATCAAACACTCCTTTGGGCTGAACTTCTCCCTAGGATCAAATTACTGAGCTTAAGTTAGCAAGCTCTTAGTCCAATCTCAGTGTGGGCAAAGACAAGCTTCTAGTGATGAGAACCTTTATTATCCCCATTCTAAATTGCTTTTTAGTCTGTTTTTATTATGTTCTTTTCCTGTTTCTTTAAATTTTGTTTTCATCCAGGAAGCAACATTCCTTAGTAGCTACTTCTGTTCACATACAAACAAGAATGAGAAACCAAACCAATGACTTAATGACCTTTCCATCCCTCAGCAGGAACCACTTTATTACTGCACCTCATCATCTGTCAGAATTCTGACTGCAGACTTCACCTACATCCCTAACAGAAAAAAACCAATCCTGGTTCTTGCAGAAGTGCATCTAACATCAGCCTGAAGAGGATGACTGTGATTGTTCAGACCATTTTACAGAGGACTGGCAATGTTATCCCAAAATGTATTCTCAGATGAACAGAAAGGACTGAGAAGGAAGGTGAAAGGACTGGCAAGCAAACAGACCAAAAGCAAAAATCCTAGGAAGGTGATAGGGGATTCTCAGTACAGATTTATGAGCAGCTATGGAAGATGACCTTGCCCCAGACTAAGTAGGAACTATTGAGTAAAGTAGAAACTATGCCCCCAGAGTGCAACTGGAGTCTCTGCTACCTTAAAACTTTGTATTTAAATTCAGGACTTGAATTAAAAATTATGCATTGGTACATTAACTTCTTTAGGACTCTGAGGCAGTTTGATTTATAGAAGATAACAGTCGTGAAAACTGTGCTTTTAAGACAGCAGGTCTTACTCCAGATTTATACCTAACTGTGAGGAAAATTAGGTTCACTGAGTAGGATTTATTTTTCTTTGCCTAAATTTTTTAAAAATCAAGAAAGGCCTTCTTTTCACTAACATATTGCAATGAATAAAAATTCAGCTTCGACCCAGATAAATATCTATCAAGATTTGCAGAAGAGACACTACTATTGACCTTATCATCTTAACAACACAGTTGGAGAGCTCTATTTCCTTCTAATTTATACTCACACAATTTGAAAGCTATGGCATATGCTATAGAAAAAGCAGTAAGGCAGACAAAACAATTCTTTTAGTTTGTAAACAAAACAGTGTTGCTGACAGACCGAATTGCCAGAGTAAATGCTAGTTTACCATATTGTATACTGGCTAAAACATTGCTATGAAGAAAGCAAAATTCAAAAATCTTTTCTACTAATTATATTAATGACATAATTTTCAGTTCATTTATCTATGTGGTTTGCAAGCTTTTAAGCTCAATAAAAATATAGACAGCAGACTTTTTAAGAGAAGTAAATATATTTTTTAAACAGACAGAAATTATTATGAAATAATGATTACTGTAACAAAAGAATACAGACCCTTTCTTGATTTGGCCTTTTAAATACAAATACTAGGGTAATTTTACTTTGAATGAAATGACAATGTGAGCTAAATGAAAACAAACTCCCTTGAGAATTATTTATCATACTACTAATATTCAGAAGTATTTTCTGAAATTTAAAATACATTAACTACTTCTTTAGTAACTCTATCCCATTTTTAATTCACCTGGAAGTTCTTGACCTATTCTGCATAGTTAGATGGTAGAACTTACCATGCCTTGTGGCTGGGCTGGCTTCCTGGGGCGTTCTTGCTGTATGTCTGCTGCATGGTGAAGGTTTCGTGGACACCTTAAATTAGAGACGTGAAATCTAGAAAGCCTGAAGCCTTAAGATTTTACCTCTATTTCAGTGTTATAGTTTGATACTTATATTATTCACCCACACTCCACTCTCAGGTTGGTGTAAATATAAGCATATTTTGTATTTAAAAGGCAATTCATTTGAGTCTCTCCATATGGAGTTATGCTTAATTTGTATTGGAGACATGGAATGTGCTCCCTTATATGCATTGTGATAATCATTCAGACTGATTTGTAAAGACATTGTTTAAGTCTCGACCCTCTCCTCAGAGGTAACACTGACTGCCACTACACAGATCTTCCACCTGCTTTGCAAGGTCACTCCTCAAAATTAAATTAGAAATCCCATTTCACATTCTTCTTATTAAACAGCCATCCATGTGATGCATATACTAACTGTGGATTAGAAATTTTACATGGAGGAAGCCATAAGGTAAGGAGATTGATAATATCTGGGTGTTCTAGAAGCTAAGAGCTCAGTAGTTTTTAATTTTATAAAGCAGATTGTGCCCGAAAAGAGAACTGGGACTTCAGTCCAGCTCATCTTACCTGCACTGAAAACATTTTTTTTGGAGTACCATCCTGAGAACCTCTTTGGTGAAAACTGACTTTCAAAATGGGGAAGGGGATTAGGGATGCAGATCTGACAACCCAAAAGAAAATCTCTGAACTAGGGGCACCATCTACAGGGGAACAGACTGACACTGACTCAGATCAGTTCTCACATTACACAGCTGACATCTGTGCAAAGCATATGCAAGTTGGTTTGGCTACACTTGAACACCCCCTCAGAGTACTTCTGTTTTCATTTTCATTTCTGCTGCCACAGTGTCCAGGAGCCCTGGGCACAAAGCAGGAGTTCTCAGTGTCAGCTGCTATACAAATGCAGACTAAAAGAGACCATCTCTGCCTAAACAACTTAGAAGCAGCAGCAGATGTGTACAGATCAAACAGACAAAAACAATGAAATGAGATGACAAACTGAGACAAACATCAGTGAGTGGACTAACAAATTCTTTGATTTTACCCTTTGATTTTTAGCTGTAACCAAAACCACAAAACCCCAACGCTTATTCTCCACTCTCTCTGCCCAAATGGTAATCACATACAATTGTTAGAAAAATCATATTCAAAGGCAATTTACTTCATACAACACTTCCATTAGTTGTATATAGCTGAATAGTTACTTCAGTATTTATTAATTTTACTGAAGGTTAATTCTCACTTTGGGGACGTAGCTTTCTCTCTTCTGCTTTCATGTCTTACATTCTAAGTGCATCATCACCACTCACTGAGTATTATGTAAACTTTACTGAAACCAAGAGTGTGACAACAGAACACCAAAATGGGATTCCAAGTGTTTAATTTTCAGCTATACAGACCAGCCCTTGGATTCCCAGCCAACTGGAAAAAACACCAAAACAATCAAGAACAGACATTTAATATGCTAAAATAAATTTCAGAAACATGTTCTTAAACTCCAGCAATCAGAGCACAATTTGAAAAGCTGTTCCATTTCCCTAAGCAAAACCCAATTCCTTTATCTTCCCACATAGGAACATATCTAAAAATGAAAATCTCAAGGATGGAAAAGACCAAATCAAAGCACAAATAGGAATAAATTACATGGTAATGAAGAACAAAATAAAAGCATTTTTCTGTTAAAGACAGGGATCTGTAACCTTGTGCAACACAAAGCCAGTGAATCACAACAGTCACAGTTCAGTTAGTTTACAGATCTACCTGTTAAGTAAATTAACATGCCACCAGTTTTATTTACCTGCCAGTGATTTGCTCTCATTATTTACCTGACTTCCCATCTTGTACATCTATTTGTGGCAGTTGTGATACTTGGTCACACAAAGGGTGACCTACAAAAGGAAAGAAGTCAGAACCCTGATTGCTTTTTTTTATGTGTAACAACTGCTGCTGCTCCTGAATTAGCCTCAGTTCAGTGACTGCCATTCTAGTATCTGCTCTTTATATGCCATAAAACTTGCCAAGATAGGCCAGAGAATATTGGTTTCATTGGCTTTGGCTCAGGCTTCCTCCTTCTTTATGGATCAAGCAGGAGTCTTTCATTTTCAATATCTAGTTTTTATGGCTCATATGGCTTTCTAATGTTGAGGTTGTATCTTGAAGTCACAACATACAGAGAGTAAAAAACAAAAATTACAAACACGGAATCATTTCTAGTCTCGCTTTTTATTCAAATTTTTTTCCGACGCTCCTGTACCTTTGGCTCAGTCGAAGTCTAAAACAAAACCAGGGCATATGAAGAATATAATGGACTCTAGTTCTTCATTTGTATGTAGTAAGATTCCTGATGGAACTTCTGAATGGCTGACACTATTTAAAGTTCTCTTCTGATGCACTAAAACACATTAAAAAAATGTAAATTCCAAACAAAACAACAAAATAGAGTTTAGAATGTAATTTCTTCTGGATTTGCATGTTTCTTCTTTTTTCTCACAACAGGATACCTTCTTCTTCCCTAAGCACAACTGTGGAAGAGTTAACAATAATAAATACAGTGATCTATGTTTCATGATTTTAGAGACTAGCATTTGGCTAGCACTCCAAGCATTCATCAAATGGCTCCTGAGCTCTTCTAGAGCATCCTTGTCCACTCAGGATATGTTTGTCATTCCTCAAGCCTCACAGCTTCCTTTGGTATAATTAACATAATGACTGGATAGTAACTAGCCATGTCCTTGAAAATGCAGTAGTGAAATTAAAATCGCAGGACTGAAAACCTCTTTCTGTATGAATAAACCTTTGAACTTGAAAGAAACTGAAGGAAGCACCTTTTGCAGCAATTCCTTCATTGCAAACAACCAAGCTCAGAAAATAATAGGCAAAAACCCTCCCAGCCCCTACGACAGCTGGGTTGGGGGGGGTCTTTATTTGGTTTTTGTTTTTTTTTTTTTTTTAACCCAGCAGAGCAATTACGTATGGACTACCATAGTAAGAGAGTGCAAAAATTATGGTATCCTCTGCAGAGCTACTACTAGATAGCATTTCTGCTCCTTACTGTCTGTACACTAAGGAAGGGCCACTGGCCTTCAGTGATGTCTCTCATCTTTGCTCAAATACTAAGACAGCATATGATGTGTCATGCCTTGTGAATGTCAGACTCCCACAGACTTCTGGCTGTGTGGCTGTTAGGAACTCAGCATCAAGTCCTCATAATTACTAGCAGTGAAATGTGTGGGTTAACTGACCAGATAAATGATCCTAGAGAAAATAATCCTTGGTATCTATTGTATTGGGACAGAGAAAACAGCAATCCTTTAAAATCATACAGGGTAATCTGAGCACGGGTGACACTTCTGCATATGCAGTTTAAATTATGGTCGTTCCACCTTTCCATAGCTCAGTAAAAGCTTACAACATAATTTCTTTTGCATTTGCTTTCCTTCTCTCCTCTCATGATCTAATCTGCCCATACAAGAAAAACTGCTATTCTGACTAACAGACCTAAAAACAAATGTGATCAGAAAAACTGAACTGGAAAAGGGCTGTGAATTTTAGAGTCAAATCCCAGAATGAAAGTATGGATGGGAATAGCCGAACACAGCTCTGTTGAAGGCACAATAAGTCACCTACGAGATGTGCCTGGGGGCTGCGTGACTTTCTCAGTTACCTGCTGACGATGGCATACGGACTCATCTCTTTGCCAACATCTGCTATCTATATTAAGATGTACTTTAGATAAATTTCACTCTCGTGTACTAACTGAAACTAACTAAATGGTTGTGAAATATATTACTACTTTCTCAAGTTTTCTTAGAACATCTGTAATCCAGCAGGATCCTGTCCAGTAGTGCATCAAACCTGGGGTACAACCTGTATGTTCAGTACCCTGTAACCAATTAAAGGTTATGGGAAACACTTGCATTAAATACCACCCTGTTGCGTTTGCAATTTTGCAGGTAAAATTGTTTTCCTCCTCTTTGAGGAATATTGCTTGTTATCCGCTTTGAGGGTATAAATGCAGCAATAATATATGCTGAGGAACAAAGAACTTTAGTCTGTTGTGTTTTTAAAAGCTAAGCCTACATCTAAATCTATTTCCATTTCCCTCTGGAGCCTGAGCAACTTTTTATGTTATATTAAACATTAGACAAATAGGGTAGATCTAATTAAAAGTTGAAGAAATGTGCTTCCCTTAATTGAATTTGTTACAGTTACATGTTGCAGACCAATGTTAATCAAAGCTCCAGTTCAGAGTGGATGGATCAAGGGAATTAGGTTAACCCTTGCACGTCCTTACCTGAACACGCGATACGGTCTGCTCTCGCCTAAGCCACAGACGCCAATCACGACTCATCGCTCGGTCGCGACTGCCCGGCGCAGGCT
>JANPWX010000699.1:3174652-3265572 GCA_024734555.1 Trochalopteron elliotii | reverse complement strand
GGGCCAACTTGTTTCTGCGGCTGTCACCTGGCCGCTCTGCCACCGCCGCGCCCCCGCCCTCGGCAGGGTGGTCTGTCCCGACGGTCGTCCCGGTGGAGGGCGGTGGAGCGCGGCGGTGTGCCCCGCCCCGGCGCTTGTCTTCTGGACCGCAGGACAACAGCTCTAATCTTTTATGTATCAATTCACAAAAGCCTTTCCCACATTACTTAGGAAGGCTGTCAGGCTAATGTTTTCTTTCCGTGCAATTTCATCTTCTCTGACATTGTTTCCTTCATACCGCTTGCTCTGCTTTGGTTTGGGTACGTTTTGTTCTGGTTCCTAGGCGCACACGGTATGGGTAGGGGATCAGCGCTCTGTTTAAAAGTTAATTTTGCCTATCAAACTGTAGTAGGTACAGTAGTAAGAAAGTAACAAAGATTGTTAATATTTCTTTTGTTTCTAGCTCTCTGAAATAAAGATATCAAACGACTACTAGCTTCTGATAGTCAGTATAGTAGATAAATTAAATGTAGTCATTGGAATGAGCCTTTATGGCACTTTCAACAATCTGTAATTCAGTCATCTCTGATACAAGCTGCCTTTTGCTATTTTTCATCAGACCCAGCTGAGTGATTTCTGTCAGATGGGAAGTGGTAGAGAGAAATCTCTGGGTAGATATAACTGAAAAGCTTTCCAAGTACAGTCCTAAATGAGCACAGAAAAGCACTTGGCCAGAATCTCAAGACAGATGTTGGCATCCAAATAAATAATTTCTTTTGATTGTCTGGGGGATGTCAAGTTTTATTTTCCTTATTTAATAGCCATTTGCATGTGAAGAAGTAGCTCTGTCTTTATTACCTTGTAAACTCAATGCAAAATGTTGTAGTGCAATAATATTTCGCTGTCTCTGAAACAATATTTTCTGTACAAAGGTCACTAGAGTAGTTTTAGATACGCATACATTTTGTAGATGACAAGTAGACTACTAATCTGCAGCGGTGATATTGATCCTCAGAGCTGCTGTGCACTGTGCCATCCATGTTGCATGTTAATCTCTTACGCGCTGTTTAAATTGCTTTATTGTCCGAGAGTGACTTCATCCTAGAAAAGGGAAGGATGGTACTTGTAGACCCAAGGGGAGTTTCCTTTCCCTGGTGAGTTGACATCTAGAGTTACAGATGGGCAGTTGTTTTAGGAGTGTCCCTGGAAAAGGGGGCGTGGGGGGGGAGCTTTTGGGTACAAGGACAAGTAGGCAGGGAACTAATTTGCTTTGTGAGGATATGAAATGACATCTCCTGCTATGCTTAAATAAACCTGCTCAGGAAGAGCGTAAGGAGATTGCACAGGTGTCTAGAATAGTATTTTCTTGTCTGTCTTGGAAACAAATGACCTGATTTTACATCTTGATTCAAATATATATCTTTTTTTGTTCCAAGCTTTTTGGGTTTTTAGTTCTATTAGTAGTGTCTGAGGGAAATATACTTTAATATGGTCTATTACTTGGCTTGTGGTATAGTTGCTCAAAATTTGCGTGCATACAATTCGTAAATTGAAACTATATAGCTTAAAAACATAGTGTAGGCAGTTTGAGTGAGAAGAGATAATTTCCAAAAGAACCACAGGGCATAAGATAATGACATACTGTAGGAAATAATCATACTCCTGCACTTGCAAAAGCATGAAATGTTCCAGTGTAGCCATTTCATACAAGCCAAATTTTCCTCCACATTAAGAGCGCCTAAGTGAGCCTTATTAATGTTTGATGCAAAAGATGCTAAATCCATTTTAAGGATTGATACTGGAATTTAAAGAGGTAGCTTACAGACTAACAGAGCAGTTCTAATACTTCCATAAAACAAATGTGAAAAATAATCAGTTGCCATGTATGCCATAGCAGTACAAATGGGGTATAGCCTCCTGTGTAACACTGATGGGCAAGAAACCCCTTAAAACCATGGATATAGAACAGTGTTTGATTTAACAATCTGAAATGTTCTCCTACCTTAATCATAACTTAAATCAGATATAAGAGAGGACCACAAAGATGTTCGGTGTTGGTTAGAGTAGTGAAGGTGTGAGATAAGGGAAGGTTGTGTTTGTCGGAAACCTAGGGGGGGGGAAAAAAAAAAAAAATCTATATTCTTCCAGCTAGCATGGAGACACCGGAAACATAAAATCAATTTTTATGGTCTTTTGGCAGGGTTGGCTGTAATAAGTAAAAAGAAGGAGCAGCTTAGTGTCTTGGCAGAAGTTTTTAAGCCACTCAGCTGTACAGAACTCAGTTAATTAGTGTTTTCTCACATGAAAATGAAGCTCTTATTTAGCATACCTGTCTTTTCCTGTCCATTCAGCAGTCTGTTTACAATTTTAAAGGTATTTGTATTTAGTTTTAGATCTGCATGCATGTTTAAGCACACAGATAAACTCTTTACTAGGAACGGCTTTCTGAATAAAGGGTGCACGCAACCTCATATTACCTGCTGTGGAAGAGACATTAAAGTTTGTGATACAATTGAAAAGGACAAGAAAATATTTTTGCGTATCTGGAAGAAAAGCATGGAGGAATTATTATGCATGGATACCATGATCTCCTTCCCTCTGCTGGTGATGCCTATATAAATATGCAGTTCCAGAAAGAAATACTTAGTTTGATTTTACTTTGATTCTCTATAGAGTATTTGTTTTAGACATAACTCTGTATCTAGGAAAAAACTTAATTAGAAATACAGATAAGGGAGCAAACTATCAATTTGTGTTTACAGCTGACATTTACTAAAGATACTCGAGGTTAAAATAAAAGCATTTGCCAGACTAAGTAAACAAAGAGTTAGGTTTACAAATATTTTCAGGATCGTTAGGTACAAATGTCATCTTTGCTAGAGTAGGCTTTACTCCTCCCTCATACACCCCAGTAAAAGAGGGGATTAGGAAATGGGGGTTATACTGTTACATCTTTTACAGAAATGCCAGACACCAAAGCAGAGGGGGACAACTGACAAGGGTTTTTCATGATTTCTTCTGGTGATAGGCTAAGAGCATGCTACAGGCAATCTCTTTCAGGGGCTACATGGATTAGCTGAGCGATTTGTGCAGCAGCATGTGGAAAAATTTTTCTTGTTTAAATAAGAAAAGAAATAAAAATATTTACTAATATGTATTTTTTCTTTGAGTCCTGTGCTGACTGAAAGCTGGATAGGAACTGTAATAAGAACGTCTCCTTACTCACTACTTTTGACAAATGTCTAATCAGTATGTTTTAGAGGCTGGCTTTTCTCTTCTGTTGTTTTCCCCAAGTAGCTAAAGGAGGAACACGTGAATGGCTTATGAGAGAGCTGACCATTTTTCTTAACCTGTTTTCTTATCTCTGCCAGTCTGGAGGTATTTCCCTGAAACAGCAGGCACTGAACACTTCTCCCTCTCCATGCTAGAGGGAGTGGTGTTGCCATCTTTTAAATTTTCAGAGAATTGCAAACTCGGGATACCACTTCTCTTTTCTAGACATCCCTAAATAAGCTCAGAGAAATCTGTCAGAACATGAAATAAATCTGGAATGTCTCCTGTGTAGTTATCTGATAAGCTTCTAATATTTATAGTATCTTTTTAAATGGAGAAGGTTCAACAAATTTTAAAACAGTAATGAGAAATTATCTAAATAATTAATTATCTCTGAATTATTATAGTTATATAAAAATTTCAAGAAATTAATTTTTTTTTAGGAGTGGCTAAATCTAATTTGGTTCTTTTGAGGATACTGTCGGTATGTTTCCTGGACACTGTTCAGGATTTATGGCAAGATGTATTGTAATAGCTTTAATAATGTAGCCATGGCTCTAGTGACTTGGTAGTATGGTGCCTCAAAGCTGCTCAGTGATGTTTTAATGCGTTGATTTAAAATCCACTTACAAGTTCTATTTTGCACCTTTATCTTAAGGATATTGTTTTCCTGTAATCATGTGGTAGAAAAATCAGTGTAGTGGTTGCAGAATGGGAAAGTTGGTAATCATTTCTCAGCTTGGCTCAGAGACATGAGTTTACCCATGAACTCTCATGTCCATGTGTTTAAACAACTATGTAGACAGTGCAGTTAAAAATAATTGGAGTGCTTTTGTGCAAAGCACTGTGGAAATTAAGATTCCTTGACAAATGGCTTATCTGGTTCAGGGTAACAGTCATGCCTTACCTAGAAAATATGTCTGTGTACAGGTGAACACTAGATCTAACTCTTATTTGGAAAACTTAATGACCAACCTGTAGGGGTTTTTTTTGTTGTTGTTTTGGAGTTGATTTTTTTATTTAGTTCATTTGGGTTTTTTTGTGGTTGATTGTTTTTTGTTTCTACTTCTTGTTCCAAAGCTATGAACAGCATTTCTTTATAAACATTTATTTCTAAGATAAAGTATTAGAGTTGGGAGGAATTCTTAAAATATGTGATGATACAGATAGAGAGGGGGAGGGCTATATTTTTAAATTTTTTAAAGGATAAAGTGATAAGGAAAACTTAGTGGTATGATGTGTTGATAGGAGACATAATATATCAGCAAATAGTTGAAGGTTAAAGAATGATCGTGTGATAATGATTGTGTAATACATCCCAGTCAAAAGATTTTTGAAACTTTTTTTTTGAGTTAAAAATGAACTCTTTTTGTTTCTTGTTGAAATTGTAAGCTTTGTGTTTTGAATTCAGTAAAACATTTTATTTAGTTCAGGGTGATGTTCTAGTTGTAAAAATAATACTGTAGAACAGCACTATTGTCCGTGTGAACAGATTTTTTTTTTCCATGTAATAAATTCCAGAACAGATAGTGTATGGGCAATTGCCATCTCCATTATTCCAACTTTTTTCATTACCTTTGACAATGATCTGGAATAAAATACAAAATTCATATTCATGACAATACTTCTGGGTTTTTGTGCCAATTTTAATAAAGTTTGAAAAAGTACTATTATAAACTGATTTCATTTGATTTCTCATTCTACATCTGAATGTATTTTAACAAAGTGCACTGTAATACTTATGGCTAATTCAGTAAAAAAAAGTGACACCCCCCTAAATACTGGTACTGAGAAGGATTTGGGATTACAGCTAGGTAACATGATCTACTTTTATTTTAAAGAGAAAAAAAAGTTGTATGCAGCTGTAAACACTGACTGGAGTGTTGAGGATAGGAAGGGTGCCTATCTCAGAAAGGATGCTGGACTAGAATTAGTTTAGAGGAAGGACTTGAGTTGTCTCAACTGAGATGTGTCTAGTCTGTTTCCTGATGGGACTCCTAAAAGCTTGTGGTTCTCTTTGGAAAGCTGGATGTGTGGAAAGGCTCCTTGATCCCCACACAGTGGTATTAAGTTGTGCCCTGATATGTGGAATTTCACACAGCAATGTGGCTAGGCATACAAGCTACAAGACTCAAAATGAGGTATCAGTGTTTTGTCCATCAGAGTAGCAAGTGTACAAACTGCCTTACTGAGCAGAGGGCACCTTTCTACTTCAAGTCTGTAGATTAGTGTTTTCTTTTCTTTTAACTAGACCAGGTACAAGTTCTAGATTTGAAGTTGAAATTGCTGGATTTGTGATTTGTGTTAATCCTTGAGAATGGAGGAGGTAATCGCCTGTCCTTTTGACCTAAAAATCACCAACCCGTTGAACTTGCTGCTATTAACTCCTATTGTGTCTCTTGGATTAAATAGCATTTGTTGCAAAAGATGTGACATGTTGTGTAGTGTGAAGAGGTTCTGTCTGAACTTCTCTTAAGCTGCCCTTGTATGTATAATCCTGTTTCATCCGTTGTAACTGACGAGAAATTTTTGTTTATTTATCTAGCTAGTGTTCATCTTTGAGACCTGATTTAAAGCTTCTTGAAGTTGCTAACTCTCCTTTCCATTTATTTTGTTCCTCTGATGTGTCCTAAAACTATAAATTGTGTTTATTAGTAGGTACTTCACTGAAAAAGAGACTTCCTGTTACTTGTTAAGGTGTGGGAGTACCAGTACCCTGTGTCTCATTGTTATGGCCTGGATTTGTGTAAATAGGCTTTAGTTTCCAGATGCCCATCAGTGAGATGGTACCAGAAGGACCATTCTGGGTTTGGAACTGGCTGTGCAGGTGGCAAACCTTGTGGCTGGCAACTGAACCAGGGTATCCTATCATGATTCTGCTTTGAACTAGGATAAACTTGGCTTGATTAACATATTCCATATCCTCTTTCCATGTGTCAGGCTAGGGGTAGTTAATTGGTGGCACTGGTAAGAAAACAGGTGTCTCTGATGAGGGGGCTGCCTTTGAGAATGTACTCCCACTGAATTGCCAAAGATGTCCTTGAATAGTCCAGCTGAGGGTGGAAGGCAAATACGTTGACTGCAAGTGGAATACTGGTTGAATTGCAGGATTTCTAGATACTGAAATGAAAGTTTATGTATTTTCTAACAGCCCAAATATTTAATTAAAGATCTGCCTGTTATACTGTTGCATTTGATAACTGTATCTGGGACATACCAATAATTCCTTATGAAAAACCTTACAGTGGATGCCTTTCTATTTGAGATTTTGAATTTCTTCATAGTTGTTTTTCATATGCTAATAACAAGCAGTTACCTTGCTCTTGCTCATCATTTTGACTTTCTTACTTCATGCTTTGTTAGCTTACTCAGCTGATAGTTACAGCAGAGAAACACCAGGCAATATCCATGTGACCTTGACAGAGGTCACTTGCTTCTTCATGATGTGCTATAGCTGTGTAAGGCCTTTGCTGCTCTTATTTTGTATATTTGCTTTATTTTTGTAAATCTGGTGTAACAGGATTGATCTGTTTGAGATTTTTATTAATATGTATTTACAGCTTTTTTTCTTTTTTTTAGCATACTGAGAAAATGCTGATAGTGAAAAATTGAAGTAAAATCATCTAGGACAGAAACCACCTGAAGTCACATGCTGTAGTTTCTTCTTGCATTTGTCGTTTCCAAAATGTAGGTTTTTAATAATGGGCTTTCATATTTGATATGCAAATATTTGCTTTATAAATTGTGTGCTGGCTAATAATTGTGAGCTGTTTAGTCAAAATCAATTATTCTTTATAAATGTTGATGAAAGTTGTGTTATAGGTGAGGAAGGCATAAAGCTCACTATGGAAACCGGCATTTTAGAAGAATAATAGTAATGAATATTTTATCTTTATATCAAGCAGCTAGAACTCAGATTTTTGAACTGAGCACTGATTATTCATGTAGTGTCAATTAGATTCTAAAGCAAAAACCAGCGAAATGTCCAGCTAAACTGATGAACTAGTCTTTTGCAGGCATAGTAGGGACTATCTGCACTGTTACTTAAGGATTCAAATGAGTCCCAAAAGCCAAAACTTTTTTTGCCTTTCCAGATATCTCTGTCCATCAGTGGAATTCCAAAATGTATGTATTGCATGTATGTGAAAGGAGTAACAGTTGGCATAATTTTAATGGAACATGTCAGTATTATTCTGGTTAATAGATTTTTAAAATTTCCTTTCAGTATTAAAATGAAACTTGAAGCAGTTAATTTGCTTTATGTTGAAATTTGGCTGTTAGAATGTCTATGCACTTTAGCTACTCCTAAAACAATGTATGAATTCAGTAGTGTTTATTGATTTCACAGAACAAAGCTGAATTATTTGCTGGATGGGATCAACACCTGGCATTCCCTAGTCTGTGGTGTCACTGTGCCTTCTTCCACTCAGTTCTGACTCTTTCTGCGATGAAGAGAAGTAGTCTTTACTGGGGAGGTAAAAATCCATCCACTTGGCATAGTTTGCAGTGTTGACTTTAGGGGTTTCAAGTAGGTGAAGGTGTAAGTCTGAAAGAATGAACTCAAGGGTGGACAAAAAGATCATGGGTGGATGTAATGAGTACTGAGCCTAGTTGAGATTGTTATAGTTAACAAATTGTTTAAAATTTTGTCTTCCAGTAGGCCAAATATTGGTACTTTCATGGGTCCTTTGGGGATAAGTGTATTGATCATTCTGAATACCTTAGGGATTATGCTGATGAAGTAATACAAGGATTTGTCTTCAAACTGTGAAAAATATTAGCTTAGCCTGTCCTACTTATAGCTGTAGTGCTGTTAAGATACTTACAGGTAGTTGCTTCAATCAGACTTAGAGGTAATTGTATTGAATAAATTCTAGGTACAAAGTTTAAGAGGTTGTATAGTAAATAGTGCAGAACTGTGCTTGGTGTTTATCTTAAGCTGTAGTACTTACAAAAAAAGAGTGGGGGAATGTACTGAAACTTTCCTACTCCTAAAGACCATCAGCAAATTTATTGATTGTGGCTAGTCAAGTCAAGCTGTTGTCCCATTATTATTGGCTACATGAGTTTTCTATACTTCTGTGTAGCAAGATGAAGAGGAACTAAAAGTAATAGGCTTAGCAGTGAGGTGTGTGAGTGGAGAGGCTCCATGGTGTTCCATGATGGTCAAACATTCCATACCTGTCGGCGCAGAGGTAAAGATGATGACCTACACAAACTCTGCCTAGCAGAGTTAGAACTAAACCTTAGCTGTCTGATTTCAGTGAGTTAGTGCCTAAGACTGACACGTAATAAGCATATTGACCATATGAAACAGCACATGTGGATACAGTCACAGCATGTACAATTGCTATGAGTTTTAATAGTAGTAAATACATGGGCGCTTTTCCCTAGATAAGGCGCAGAAAGAGAGCCTGAAATAAAGATGCTAAAATTTTTCCTGTTACAAAACAACTGCTTCAGACCACGTTGCTTTTTCCATTGGACTTGGTCTAGTATTGTTCTTCCAATTCTGCCTCACGTAGACCAGAGTTCTTGTTAATGTATTTCTAGTGAATCATACTTTTTTTTTAGATGAGCAGAATTATGTCCCAGAAATACAGTTCTATTTTTTCCCTTCAAAGCACTTTTATAGTTGAGTTGGAAGACTGCATAAAAAGTCATTTATTGTCACCATCACTTCAAATAGCTATTTAGGCTTTTTAAAATCTGTTTCCCTGTTTTGTTTTTGTAGGCTGCTTGCTTGCCTGGACACATGGGAAAAATCAAAAGCAAACATCTTACAGTGTGGTGGCCATATTCCTTCTTTCTTTTTTTATTTTTTTTTATTTTATTTTATATTATTTTTATGTACGGATGCTCTGTTAACACATGAATTCCAAATGTGGGTTGTAACTGGTGACAGCTGTTTCATCAAGAGCTGCTTCATATTTGCAAGGAACAGTGTTTGCTCTGCAGTCTCTTTAGAACAGGGCCTGGCATATCTTGTAATGTGTTTATACTGTGCCTAACATAATAGGATCCAGATCTTTGACTGGTGACATGGTCTGTTGTGCAAAAGAACAAACAAAAAAAAAATTAGCCCAAATGCTGGAAAAAGTGCCATCATTTAAGGCCCCCAGAGATCAGTAAACAACTCACTGCTGTAACCATATCAACCCTCTCCTTCAAAGGGATTTTAATTGTATCATGGAAACTTCAGACCTGTGAATGTAAGCACTTGTCTGTTAGGCATTCTGCCAGATATAAATATATTTTTCTGGTCATTAAATACTGTTCATACTAGGGGATTTGGACATCCAGTTTGGAGCTCAGTTTAGAAACTATGCTGAGTTACTCTTTAAAACCTCTTTACCTTCACCTTGGCATAAATTATAAATTTTTCAGTTTTAAATAGAAGAAAGTTTCCTGTTTCCCAGTAATCATGATTTGCTGTTTTCCAGTTGAAAACTAGGTAGGCTGTTTGACTTGCTACTGACAAAAGCTATTTTATGTATAATGCCATGCTCACAACTGGGATTTGAATTATTTACAGATGGGATGGTACAAAGGACCTGGATTTTAGCCTTCTGTGGCCAGGAGGGAATTTATCTGACATAAAGGAGATAAACTAGTTTCAGCTCCAGTTATACTTAAAAGACTAGCTACTTCATACCAGAAAGCAGTTTCTATGATAAAGGAATTAGGAAAATTCTGCTACAGCAGCTTCCCCAGTACAAGAGCCAGTTTGTCTGTCCAGAGGTTGATGTAATTATTGGAGATTTCTGCTCCCCCCCCCCCCCCCCCAATGAGGGGCTGATACAGGAGAACACCTAGTACTACTCTGATATGTGATCGTGTAAATCAAATGCAAAACAAATGCAAAGTCAAAACCATAGCTGCCCAGATAGCCAGTCTTGAATGTAGACATGAAGATTTCAGGTAAAGGTTTTAGGAATAGCTTTTTGTGAAGAGTGCAATTCTGTACACATCAGACAGTCATTTACATTGTGTAGGCGCCAATCAAAGTAGTGTCCTATTGATGTGTTGAAACATAAATCCCATATAACCGATGGAAATCAATGGCAGAGGGAGATTAGGATAGGATTCATCTCATTTAAGTTTAAATACCTTCAGAAGGTGATTCATTTGACCTACCTTAGGTGTCTGTCTTGGCGTGAGATGGACTGCTGTCTGGAGGTGGGATGGACTATAGAGCTATCTGTTCCTTTCCAATGACTGTAAGAAGTCTGGGATTACTAGGTGAGACTTAGCCAGCCAACCTGACATGGGACACTGGAATCCTAAGTGATGTGTCTAAGGCCTTATGGGGAGTCTGTGGCAGTGCAGGGAACTGAACCCAAGTTTTCTGGTTCCAAGTTAATGGAGATGCATAATGTCTCTTTCTGCAGAATCTTATAGTGCAAAAGAGGCACTAAGAATAAACTTTATATCTCAGAGTCTTAATAGTAGTGAAAAATTTACTATCAGCTCCACAGAAGGATGGGTATCTTGTCAGTAAATAAAGGTCCTTTGTATTGGGAGTGACAATATTTTACTTGCAGATAGGGGCAGTTTGAAGTCAGACTTGTCCAGTCAGTGCTGATGGAAGTCAGCTTTCTTGAGAGGAAATGCCTTATATCACTGTGAATCACAGCTGTTGAGAGACTCGATGTTTCCTGAAACCTGAATATGAAAGCTAATATGGGGAGTGATAGTGGCTCCAGTAGGCTTGGGATCTTGCCTGAAACATGCAGGGGACCCATGAGGTCTGCACAATGAGGTCTGCACACTGGGCAAAGTGCTAGAATTTCCTCTCCTCTGGTCAGTAAAGCTCTCAGTAGAGAGAAGAAAAGCAGCAGCTCAGGTGCTGCATATGTGTATTTTCCCTCTCTGAATCTGCAGTAAGTTTTGTTTTAGGGATTAGCTTGGTTCTTCCTTGCTTGCCTCCCTGCACATACCCAACCCATCCCTTCCTCCTTAACATAATTCAAGGCTGTAGTTTTAGTGTAGCTTGTAAATGAGATGAAATCATATTTTTTGAGCTGTAGTGCAGGATCTGTTTAGGCAGCTTTGTGTAGTTTATATGTAGAAATCTTCTCAGATGATCCTGTCCCAGCTGTGAACCAGAACATCCTGGTAATATGTGACCCTCTATAATTGATGGCATCACATTTCTTTACGTGGGAATATACTGTGATTTTAAAAGTTCAGGATGTAAATGTCAGAGATTTTTTTTTCCAATTGATTGCTGTGGTAAAAAGAAGGAAATAAAATGTGCTATATTAAGCTAAAAGAAAAGCTGGCAATGTCAGGAGTAAAATAGGATGTGTATTTTAAGCTTATGTAATTTCTGCCTCTAAAAATTGGAAATTGGCCACTGGCTCATAGTACTGTGTACAGTAAAAATTGGATCTTCATGTTAGATCTAAAGTAAAGTTAAATCAGAATGGTCTAGAAAGAAAAATCTAGTACTCTGAAAAATTATATTACAGCAAAATGGTTGTCTTGTTCACAAAGATCATAAGAATTTCTCATTCTGTTCCAGCCTCCTTTCAGCTGCTAAACATGATGATTTTCTAGCTAAATGAACCTTTATAAGCTAGACATCAACTATGTATAAATGCAGAACAGTACATCTAAAACTTGTCACGTTGTCAGAGTACAACTATGTTCTCTACAAATATGGAAATTGTCACTTATCTGCATTCTCTCCTTGCCCTATTTCTCCCCCGTATGTTGATATTCACCCATGTGAAAGAGGCCAATTATAGTTTCGCCGTTGTATAAATAATGCAGAAGTTGTCAGTGGCAGAGAAAAATTTATGTTAGAAGACTGAAGGATTGAATAAGGAAATAAAAGCACCTTTTAATGAGGGTAGTGATCTCTGTTTCTGTATTACTTCATGTTAAAAAAGATATTTAACCCCCCCCAGTTTTTAGGAGTTATAATCCTTAATCTAAAGACTGTTTTTAATAATAAAATCTTGGTTCAATTTTCAATCAGAATATTTTGCTCTGGAGTATTTTGCCTTTGGGCTTTTTTCCCCAGGCTCTCCTGGAAGCAGGCAATGGGTCTTTTCCCTTGGCAGGTGCTAAACAGCACCTGAGCTGGAGGGATACTCCAGGACCATGTTGAGGCTCATAGGGAGTGGGCATCTCTTCCCCCGGCTTTGCAGAAAACATTTGGAAAACACAGTGCAATCTGGAGTCAGGCTACCTTGAAAGTAAATTAATTAGGCTCATTAAAGGTGAAGTCACAAACTTCAGAGCAGCTGGGGTTGATGCTCAGTAGCTGCTGCTGGTAGAGCTGGAGCCTGGGCACGTGCTGGGGCACAGGCTGGCTTGGAGTTGCTGTGAAGTTGGCCAGGCTAAAATAGCGCATTGTTAGTGCGGCCTTCATTGGCCTGTGCTTCTGGACAGTGGACAAAGTGTGATCCCAGATGATGGACCAGATTTGCTTAACTTCTTGTCTCCCTCCCTCCAATTGCTCATTCTCTTGAGTGTTATAGAGGCTGCTATGGCCTTAAATTTAGTTGTATTTAAGCATCCACTCACAAGGACTTAGTGACCTGACAGCAGGCTTCAGCAGAACTTGCTGGGCTGTGTGGCTGCTGGGTCTGCAGGGCCTCGCACCAAGGCATCAGCACCAGATCAATGATGTGCCTTGCCTCTCATATCTGAGTCCTCATTTCCCATGGTGATGATTTTAATATAGCTAAAAAGGATAGTTACAGAAGGAGACAAAAGCACTCATCTTTTGTGAGTCTTAAAACAGGAGTAGTGAGGAGGTAAGGAAGTACCTCTCTTTTTTTTTCCTTTTTTTGTTTTGTTTTAGTTTGTGGTTTTTTTGGGGGCTTGGGTTTTTTTTGATCAGGAAGCTGCAATTTTCCTCATTAGCTTTACTCTTTCATGATTGAGCTGTTTGTTTCCAGATGGCTCCTATGTATGCAGAGACAGGGACACACACAGCCCAATCTGTTCAGCTGCCGGCCTTGCATCCAACAGCCCAAGGTGCTGGGCACGCTGACTCATTTGGAGCAGTTGGGCTGCCCCTCCTGTAGCAGTTACTCTGGTGCTTTAATTTCCAGATAGGAAGGGTTTTTGTGGAAAGGCAAGATTTCAAGGTTCAGAAACTGATATGTAAAACTGCAGCCTCCTATCACCTTTCTAATGAAATTGAATTTATCAGTGTTTCTAAATGTGTCTGCTGTAGCAAAGCACTTTGAACTTTTTTATGCGGCGTGTTCCTTTTGGTAAGCTATTTCTCTTATCCGTTCTGCTGTAGCTGAGTTCTTAGTGTAATGTCAGGTATGTCAGGTGAAATATGTGAACAATTACATTTTTTTCACATTTGACAAAAGTATTCACCGGAGAACAGGGATGGTGTGTGAAAATACAAAGTTAGCACCATGTGTTTACAGGTACAATGTCAATCTTGCAGTGACCTTAAGCAACACTTGCTTTTTTTGTTGGAACACCCAAATACAATTGTTTGATGGATTTTACCTATGGCTGTTAGGATTTGAATTGACCAAACAGTTTCTGCACGTTTCTTCCATTATGTGTGCCCTTCTCTTCTGTACTTTTTAAAACTGTGAGGGGAGAAGGATGGGAAATGTAATTAAAAACAGATACTGCAGTAAGCTCTGGTTAGGAGGCAAACAACATTTAATGTACTGTAAAGGCTAAAGAGGTGACCTGTATATAATCAAAAAGTAACTGTCCTTAATGCAGTAGACAAGGTGATTAGGTGCCACCCTAATGAAACTGTTTATGACTGATTTAATGAATTAATCAACTGTTCTTCAGTTGTTAGAGTCTGGATTTCCGAATGTTTCTGTTGTATTTTCCCAGAAATCACAGTGGTGGGTGGGTAAGCCCTAAAGTTCCCATGGTAAGATGCTCATTCTGTGCAGTGCTATGTGCATGTGAATTGCTGAGCATCTGGAAGTCCCTCTGACATTAAAGTGATCTGTACAAGTGAAAGTGTACTCCTAGCTAAAATAGAAACGTCTGAAATGGAAGTGTGAGGTACCACTAAAAATGACTGCTATGTATAGATTTAATTTTTCTGGAAGGTTTTGTTGAAACCTTTCACCATACCAGGTTGTTTACATAAGAGAAACATAGCATATCTGAGCTGAGAATCTCTTCAGACAACAAATTATTAATATGTCGTCTGAGAATGGAATCACAGAATCATTTAGGTTGAAAAAGGCCTTTAAGATCATTGAGTCCAACCATTAAAAGTTGTGAAGATGTACCAGGGAGATAAGGTGAATTTTATGAAATATTTTAGATAGCTTGTGGAAAGTGTGTAGTTTTCTGGTAAAGTTTGTTTGTGTTGTTAGGCTTGTTTGCATTGGGTTGTTTGTTTGTTTGGGGGGAATTCCTTGGTTTTTTGTGTATGTGGTTTCCTTGGTTGGTTGGTTCCTCGCTCTCCTCCCAACTCTTCCAAACATTTGAGCAATTAAAGCAGGGACTGCTTTAGTCAAAGTAATGCTATTGAACCCTAGGACTTCCTATTATGTTTAATCAGCAAATGTGAGGTCTTCTGAAAGCTGAGTCACCTGGTTGTTATTGCTGCAAGGTTTTGTCTTGAGACTTTGTATGGTTTAAATTTTCTGAAGTTTCTCTTCAAACTATCACTTGGAAATCAAAGTTGTTCTTACCTCTGCTGTACTACAGCAGTGTTTAAAAATAACTCCAAGTGTGTAAGTTCTGAGGGCTATCACATCAGTGTCTGCAAAAGGAAGTATAAATCCCACATGGAAAACATGAGCACATGATCTAAGCACCCCAGAGAAGGCCGTTTTTTTCAGACCCCTTAATGCTGAATGCTAATAAAATAAAGCTTTTAGAAATAAATGCCTGAGTAGCTTTAGTTTTTGTTCAACAGCAGAAAACCAATCATTACTCAAATAATTTTTGACACTGAATACTTTAGACGTATCAGTCTTTGTCAAAATGAATAGTCATTTTTAATTCTTCATATTATAAAAAGTAATATAACCTTGCAAATTGTTCTTGAACATACTTGTGATGAACAGCATTGTACAAACTAGAGTTCATTAAAACTTCCAAATTCCAATTATGCAAGTAATAGGGCCTTAAGATTATCCTTATTGTGGAACAGAATGTCTTAATCCTTTCTGTTGACGTCTTAACAAAAACTGGGTGTAATAAAGTATAAGTAGTTTGTATTTTAAGAATGTCAAGATAGTGGTTTTTTTTTTCCTTTTTTTTTTTTTTTTTAATGTTTGGTCTTTATGACCTGATTGCATTGTAGCATTTATAGAATTGGACAATTGTTACAGTTGAGATGAGGGAAGGTTTAAAGCTGCAAGAGAATTTTGGGGTGATATAGACACCTGACACAAAATATTTTTACATGGATAGTTTTCAGTACTGTTTTGGTTCTCAGTAGATTATATTTTTTGGAAGGAAAAAAGTCAATTATGCTGACAATAGCAGTAGTCACACAGTGTATAAGGAGTTCAAAGGTTACTTTTTGCACCAAGAAGTAAAACTGCCCAGGAGTTCCCTTCCATGGTAAAAGATAATGACATATAATTCTGTTCAATTTTAGATTGTGCTTCATTGCTTTTGAAGTAGGTCTACTTGGGACAAATGCCCAAACTCAAGATATGGTCAATGTGCTACCACAGTTACTTCATTGTTGAAGAGCTTTCTTTGCCAGAAAAAGACATCTAAGACAGATGCTACTGTGACAAACAGCTTGAAACTCACTACAATAGATACTGAAAAAATTAATATGGTAAGAAAGTAACAGTGTCAATGTTATACATGCATAACAGTTGTGCTGGCTTAAGCTGGCAGGTCAGGAAACACCACTCAGATGCCTCCTCACTCCCTTTCCCAGTAGAATAGGGAGAGGACTAGAGGGCAGGGCACAGGGAGTAAAATTAAGCGGTTGAGATGAAGGCATTTTGGTAGTACAGAAATAGAAGGAAAAACAGTAATAATGACATAAGAATTTGAATATACAAAATTAAGCACAGTGCAGTTGTTGTAGGTGGTACCTACTGACTGATGCCCATTCCAAGTATCCAAGCAATAGGGCCAGCTTTCCCCTCAGTTTATATACTGAGCTTGCCATCATATGGTGTGGAATATCTCAGTGGTCAGCTGGGGTCGTCTGTCCTGGTTGTGTCCTCTCCCAGCTTCTAGTGACCCCCAGCCTCCTTGCTTTGGGGTGGTATGAGAAACAGAAAAGGTCCTTGACTTAGTGTAAACCCTGCTCAGCCACAGCTAAAACATCAATCAGTGCGTTCACAACATTATCTTCTGTAATTCAAAACACAGCACTATACCAGCTGCTATAAAGAAAATCACAGCCAAAGCAGTGACACAATCCTGTCCATCTTAAATATATGAGAGTCAATACTTGACCGATCTCTCCTAGTTTTTGGGATGAAGGGCAAAGTTATTACTGTTTAAGCAGGTCAGGATTTGTAAATGACCAGTTCTACCAGCAGTGCCCAGCTTGAAGCACATTTGGAAGTGTCTTGTTTTCAGCAGGTGCTGGGCATGCATGCTGCTAAAATCAGGCTTAATTCATGCTTGGCCCAAAGGCAAATTTTATTCATCTGCTAGAGAAACTATGAGATAGAGACACTTTGACCACATGACTGATGGGACTGTAGAGAACGCTGCCTGATCGAAGGCCTGACCCTGTGTTGTAGGCCTGTCTTCCCACTCCAGGATATTCTGGGTGCTAGTCAGATGCATTCCACATAAGATCTTTGAGATGAGCGTAGCTGTACTGGGTAATGTGATTACTAGGTAAAACACACTTTGCTAGACCAGTCCAGTGGCTTTGAGCATTTTTTGAAAATACTGGGTTTCTACTTATTCCCTATCACAGAACACTATTGAATAAAGGTGAATAATGTGTTCAGAATGCATGCTTTGCAATCAGGATGCCTATGTCTTCTGTCCTTGTAATTCTGTCTTCTTTCATACTTGTACTTGATTTGTACAGTTACTATTTAGTAGTCTCATATATGATATTTTGATTATGCAAACCTGAATGAATTTCCAAATTTCCTCAGGAACAAATAAAATGCAAACCGTGTGGTGGCATAAAAAGTTACTAAGAGATTTCTGTTGAGTACCTTTCAGTGTCCTGCTGTATACATGATCACTTAATGGGATCAAGAGAGACCAGTCATTAAGCATTTTTTCTTAAGGTCTTGGAAGCAGGATACCTGCTGGTACATCCAAACAGATTTCTGAAAACTATATAAAATCTCAGCAGAAGTCTCTCACTGATGCTTCATTTCTTATTCTTACTGCATATATGGTACTGTGAGTCCCACATATGTAAGTAATGATGTTGCTTCTTCAGCTGAGTTGAATGTGCACACGTGACTTTATAGGTCTGTGTACAGTATACATTGGTATTGTGCAACTTGCACACCTTGGCCAATTAGGATGTTTCTAGCCTGGCATGGTTGTTTTTCCTGGCCTTGGGCATGTCTTTGCTATTCTTAGGAGCTTGGACATTGCCTCATATTCTGTCACACTGTATTTGTGGGAAAAAGTTTGAGGATGCTAAATAAATGTCATTTAGCTAGGGTACTTTGGGAATGACCTTGAAGTATTGTCTTGGGTAGCTATGCTCAGCATTTAAGCATTATGCATGCAAACAGCCTCTCCAGTTCTTCAGAGTGAAACCTTTGATTATAAACTTTCTGCGGATGTGCAGTCTTGAGGGTGAATATGAAAATATGTGCATGCAAATATGTGTGAAAATACTGGGTATTTTATATCCTTAGGCTTGAACATGTGCAGTAGTTTTGTTCAAGCTACCTATATTAACTGTCCATCAGTTGAATTAGAATAAAAAGGCTGCAATGAAGAATAAAAATGCTTCAGAGGTGCTAAATTAATTATTTTGTGCAAACAAGATGTTCTTTTAATAAAATGCAATAAAATGACATGTAAGGAAGCAACCACAAAGCCTACAAACTGATGATTGTAATGCCAATGTCTAGCACCAGTAAAACAAATAAGGCTATAAAGAATTATCCCATCACCTGTTGTTTGTTTTTTTGGTTTTTTTCCAAATACAAATTTCCAAGCTTTTCACATTGGCATTGTACTGAAGTCTTTTTTTTGACAATTCTGGGGGTGGAGGGTTAGATTTCAATGGCAAGAATACTAGAAAATTCTGGGGAATAACTGAGCAACAAACTCTCATTCTCCCCATGTTCCTGAAACAAAGGCAGGTTCTTAGGCTTTTGTTCCTAGTGGCAGCAAGCATATTTCATAAAACAACTCCAAAGATTTAAGTGACAACTTCCATTAATAGTGAAAGACTTGAAATTAGTAACTCAAAATAGTTGAAGAAAACAAAACTCTGATCACATCTTTTGAGGTTTTTTTACCTTTCCCAGAACAGTATACTGGTCCCTAAGTTCATAGCAATGGCTACTAAAGGACATTGGCTTTCAGCAATCAAATAGTAAAATATTTGGACAGTTAATGGCTAAAGGTTTTTTGTTTGTTTAGCCTTGTGCTCAGGTTACTTACTCTAGTATCCTCAAAGAATCTTCAACACTTTCAACACTGTGATGTTGAAAAATCATACTTATTTTGCCATTAGGCAAGTTAATTTATAATACTTTGTTCTGCACAAGAACCTTAAGGCCATGTACGAGTTGGGCATCTCAGGTTTTCCAAAAGCTGGAATGGTAGCTCTTCAATGTTGCAAGATGCTGCTAAATAAAGATTTTTTTTTTGCTTGGTGCTACCACCCAGCTCCTTTTTTTAGGCAGCCTGCAGGAATTCTCAAGGACTTGGGTTTCAGCAGCCCCAAGCCCTCTTCTGAAAATAAGTGTGCATATATCATTCCCATAAAGATACCTCTGTTTGTTTTCCTTCTCTTACGAAGGGAGAGTATACTGCCAAATATTCCTCATACACTCATACAGTGATAGGTTCCTTCAAATCCATCATCTCTCAGAAGGGGTTCAGAATGAAGATAATTGGCTTTTCAGTCTTGTTATTAGGATTGTTTCTTTATTTTTTCTGGTTTTAAGACACTGAATAAAATACATAAATGGTCACTATTTCTTTGGTTATTAATTAAAATGGAAAAGATGTTTTTGCTTCCTCATCTGACCACATTTATGGAGTAAATATATTGCCTACAGTTGACCACTGCAGATGCTCAAAACCTACCCCTGGCATGCCCTCAGGAGATAGGTAAATGGATCTTAATGTACGTGTTCCAAAAGTGCAAATTGAAGCAGTTTTAATGAAGAAATCAAAATACAACAGCCTAGGAGACTGAGCAAGGAAAAAAAAAAACTCAAACTGTTCTGCATGTTTTTTCCTGTAAAGAATAAATTTCAGTAGAAGCATCTCTTAAGACTTGGCAGTTTCAGCATCTAGACCAAAGGAGAGAGCTATTGGAATTATTGAAGAATGCCAAATTAAATTGAAGTGGGAATTAAGATGAAATTTTGGAATTACAGTGTGAATGAGAAATGGTTGGGTTAAATCTATTTCCTGTTTTATCTTGAGAAAAAATGCATTAGAGGTCTGCATTTATTGTAATAAAGCTTGGATGCTTTAGCCAATGTAAGTCTATCAAATAGTATAAAAAAGAAGTGGTAAAACTGTGGGGTATCATATTTTAGCTGTCAGTAGTTTTGGTGACGTGTTGATTCATGTCGTGTTGCTCGTAATTTGAGATGTTTGATATCTAGCTTTGATGTCTAGTTTTTATGAGCTACTCAAATGCTACTGATTTAATGAATCTCTCTAGACCATGCATTAGAAAGATTTCTTTCTAATGTGTCCACGAACTTGCACGACATGAAAGAAGTAAAAAAAGTGTTCAGAACACTTACAATAATGCAAGTTCACAAATTTCTAAAAGCAGAATATAGCACTGCTGTGTAACTATCAGTTTCTAAAAGTTTCAGTTTAACAAATACATGATTTCAACTTCCCACCTCAGTTTCTTGCTGTTAAGAATTTGTTCTGTGCAGTTTCTTTTCAAGAAAACTTCACAAAAAGAGGTAAACATAGGGAATCGAGTTATAAGTGTGAACATTTCAGGAAGTTAGAAATTAATGTCAGTGGTATGTATTTGATCAAAATAATGGCATTTTCATTTGGTTTCGTGAACTGTTTAAGTGAGTCATACAAGTTAATCTCTCTAAGAACTAGTCGAGACAATTTGAAGTAATACATGTAAGATAGTGATCCTTCTGTAACATGTAACAAGGCAAATGTAGTTTCCCACCTTGTATTCTGTGTGTTGCTTCATGGTAACAAAAAATGTTATTCAAATGCTGTAGTAGAAAGGAAAACTCAAAATGGTCATTGGCCACAAACCTGAAACACTGCAAGAGGGAGGAATGAAGTTGTTAAATAAGTATACTGTTAGTTTATGGCATTGCTTGAAAGGATGTTGTAGTTTTTGAGCTGAGTAAAAAGCAGTATTATGCATAAACAGATAAAGGACCCACAAATGTGAGGAGCACAGGTTTAGAGTGTAGGAGTTCTGGAGTGGCACCAGAACCAGCACTAGTGCTTCTCAAAACTGTGGGAACATGCAGGTCTGGAGAACAGGATACAATGGGTGTATCATGTGCATGGTGAGTGAGGAAGTCTGCGCATGATGTGACAACCAGGAGCACATCTTTGCCTGAGGGTACCACTCAGCAGGGGTGTAAAAGCTGTAATGCTGTAAGACTTACTATGTAGAAATGTAGGTGAAGTGATGAAGTTAGTACTGAAACTGGGTGTTTTTTCAGCATGAATACCTATATCAATTTCAAAAATCCTGATAAAGCCTTGAATTTTGAGTTTTGTGGTCTGACAGATTTGTAAGGTGATTTGAAATTTTACATTTTCTGGTTTTGTCGTTGGGAAGACCATTTTCAACTGATTTATCCAAACAGCATTTGTAGTTTTTCTGGGACTTAGATGGATAGTTTAAACAATTTTAAAAAATATATTCTTGTATAACAAATGTAGAAATATGCCTGCATTCATGACGTTGGGTTTTTTAACTTTAATTATTCATTTATTGGTCATTGTTGATGTATTCCTCGTTGTTCCTAGAAGTTGGTATGTAGGATCACATGTTGAGCATTGTGGAGAAAGTCCAATTTGATTTTTCATTAATCCTTTGCAATTTTAAGAGTATTTATAATGGTATTCAAGAAATGTAAATTAGACCTAAAATATGAAACTGGCAGAAAATTTTATTTTACAGATTAGTTTTAATGTTTATGTGTGTTTTTTTTATTTGAGAACTAGAAACTTGATTACATAACGAAAAGTCACGTCCATAGTCATGATTCATGGAGCTTGGAGTCTTTCACAGGAAAAAACCCCCAACAAAATATTCAATTGCTGTGCTGTAGTTTGAATGTGAAACATATATAGAATAGTATAATTTGTAAGTGCAGGAGTAGTTATAATTCATGCTTTTGCTAACCCAAAATATAAGTGCAAGGAATAAAACCAAATTGAGTTTTCAGACTGGCCAGCTGCTCTTTCTGCCTGTTACTCCAGAGGCATACAATTCAGGGCTGTATGAAATACGTCACTTGAGAGTTTCAGCTGAAGCAGGTTCAATTAATAGGTGTCACTGGGTATGGTGTTTGTTCCCACAACTGCATATAAATCTGTTTGTGATTCTAATGCTCAGTAATGACTTCGTGTTTTTGTCACTGCCACCTACACTCTGGCAAACTCTGCAAAAAGTGTTGCATCTAGGCACATAAAAAAGGGTGCTACCTGATTTGTTTTTCTTGATGTGATAGGTTCCAATTGAATAGCAACTCTTAGAAATTTTATACTGACTTATATAGTGATTGCTTTTTAAAGTGAAAGTGATATCCAGTTGTTCTGGTGGGGCTGTGTATAAAACTGAGATTAAGGCTCTAGCTACTCAGCATTTTAGGTTTGGAAGTTTTTGCTGTGCATTGTTAATGAATGAAAGTTGAAGTAGTTACTTTAGTAGGAAAGTTACTTAATAACTCGTTAATTAGTATAGTGTTAGTAATAATTTGGAAGTATTTCTAAAAAATGTGTTCAGGAAGACTGAATTTGCTTACTTTGCTCCATGAACTCAATGACAAGGCAACAAACCATGCCCAGAGTGTGGGAACTATCAAAATAGGTAACAGCCACCAAAATAGGTTATAGCCACTCTGTCTTACTTTTCATACTCAGGATCTGGTGGCAACTTGGCACAGCAGAGAGCCCTGGGTATGGAAGCTGCACATCCTATATCTCCTCCCTAGAGCTGCCCAGACAGAGTGTAGAGGGAGCCTGTCCTTGTTGATCTTCTTCAGGTGATGGTACCAACATGGAGGCAGGTGCCATTATTGGGGATGAGAAATTGTGGGGAAGAGGTGAAATGCCTGGTCAAAGGTGTTACAACTTGGAGAGAGCGTATGTGAATCAGGGAAATAGGAAGGAGGAATGATCTGGAAGCAGTTGGTGAAAAGGAAGGGATTGAGCCACTCCTGTGCTTCATTTACTACACACTTTGCTATTACTGCAGTATGAAGCTGGAGTTCTACTGACAGTCTTCTTCACTGCATAACCTAAATTAATCCCCAGAGCATTCTGTGCACTAAATGATGCAGGATCCTGCGGAGAAAAATAGTGGAGCTTTAAAGACTATGTTGCACTAGGGGGTCAAGTTAACTTTGTACCAGCAATCTTACATCTGGCTTCTCTTAACTTCAGAGTGCTTATCTTGGCAACCATAGCACTATTTTTACCTAAGTTTGGCTGGGGGGGGGAGTGGGGGGAAGGCAGGCAGGGAAGAGGGAGTAGGGGGCAAGAGGGTTGTGATAGATATAGACAAATTACATGCACAACTTCAGAGCATGCAGGAAATATTCAACTGAATGTATTCCCATGGAAGTACAGCTCTTCCTGACCTCATTGTGTCTTTGATTTGAGGAGACAATTTTCCTACTACTTAATCATTTTTATTTTCAAAATACTACGAAAAGACTTAGAGACAGAAATGTAGGAAGGGATTGCCTTAAAGAAGGACATGTAGAAGGGAGATACCTGCAAAACAGTAGTTAGAGTTGGCAGGAAAATGATTTATAAATCTTAGCACATCTCTTCAATAGTCTCATCTTTCTTACATAAACTGCTTCCATGTGTGCTGACCCACCTAGCAGACTGAAAGTGAGGACTCTTTTTGAATTATTTAATAGTCGGATTACAGATATTAATCATAATGAGGACTGAAGCATTTTCTTAGAACAGTTTTTGAATCTGAAGCTTTGTTTGCTGGTCTCTTAATGCAGCCTGGGACTGTAACTAATAGATGTGCGTGAAGAAAAACATTTCACTCTGCAGCCTTTTCCACCCACATCTTTAGGGTTGCCAGAAATCCTGTCTGTCAGCTAAAATGATGTTAAAGTTCTGCACAGCTATAAATCCAAATTTGACAGAGAATAGGATTAGCAGAAGCTGTTCAAATGTGATAAAATAAATGAATAAAAATGAGTTGAAGAGGAAAGCATGATATTAGTGGAACATGACCCAATTATATATGTAAAAATACGCTCAACAAAATAGGTCAGAAGTATTGACTAGACACATTTACATGTTTTGAATCTGGAGTCTCTGTGTAGCCATAGTAGTATTATATAAGAATTTGATATCTATGTATATTTATCTATTATTAACTCACAAAAATGTATGTAATTGAAGTGAGACAGTGGAATCTGACTCTTTTCTAGAACATGAGAAACTGCATAAGCCAGGATCTCAGGTTCCTGCATTAATGCAGACTTCATATTGCTTCTTTTTTCTCTTTTATAACTCTTGACAGTAAAAAATGAATAGGTAATTTGTATAAATTGAGAAAATAGATTTATTAACATCAAAATACTTAGAGTGCAACTGAAAGAAAAAATAATTTAATTCTTTCAATAATAAATTTCCCCAGAAACAAGCTTCAAGAGTACTCCCAGATTAATAATACAAAGTAAGCAGAGCTTCCTAAACAGTAATGTAACTCTTAACTCTCAGATTTTATTGTGCGTATTTTTTATACTGAGGAAGTGTTAATTTGCTAATTTAAATAGGCAACATGCACAGCTTACAATTTGAGGTAGTTATCCAGTTCTGGAAATATTAAGAAATACTACAATTGGCTCTTCTCTTTCTCTAATGATAATAAAAGAAATACTGGTCTAAAAAAGAAATTATGTTCAGATCAAATGTAGCTATTTATTTTTGGTTCCCTTATTTGGGTACTTTATTATTTATGTATTTGGTTCCCTGATCATATAAGTGACCCACCTCTATATGTTGATTAGAAAAGTCTATTTTTTGTAAAATTAAAATGTCTTGATATATTTTTAGGTAACCAGAACCATTAATTGAAGGACATAGTAAATTTGAAATTTATAGGGCATTTCCTGTGATTTGTTTTAAAATCTGTGCTTATTTTCTTTGTTCTATAAATAAAAGTAGTCTGAAGATCAGTGTCTTCAGAATAGCCATCAAACTTAAGGTGAGAATTAGTTGAACAAGCAAGTGACCTTTTAGTGTATAGTGAAGCTAGTTGAAAATGGTCTTTAAATCCTGCTTTATTTTTCTTTAGCTAAAGAAAGCTCACAATTAGAGGCTGAGTTAACTCTTTCCTCAAGAAAGGTGAGAGCAAACAAGACAGCAGTGAAGGTGAGAACAGCAGTAAGAAGGAAGTTTATTCTGTCAGTCTGAAAACTGAGCAACGGATTGCTGTTGTATAGATAATTCTTGCTTTATTGTACAGAGGTTTAAAATATTAGTACTGGATATTTCCTGTTTTCTAAACAAATCAAAAAGAACTTGCAATACAGAAGAATGTGCCTGTTTTCTAAACAAATCAAAAAGAACTTGCAATACAGAGGAATGTGCTTTAGTTTTGTGGGTGACTATTCAGAATAACTAGCTATACCTAAAAAATCAGACCTAGATTTTAAAATAGATTTTTATAGCTTAATTCTAACTTAGTGTCATTGAAAGTACTTAACCCAATAGTACAAATCTGTAGGAATTAGTTTTCCTATCTCCTGGAAATCCAGAGACTAATAATGAGTGGTCTTTCACTGGTGTGAATTTAATCAGGTGTAGATAATTCTGGCAGGTAGGTGTCATATCGCTTGATTGTTAATAGATGTCACACCACATCAATGAAATGTACTTTTTTGAACTGACTTCCCCTAGCCATACCAGGACTGGTATGTATTTGTCCAGTGGCAGAATTTGTCTCTGTAAAGGTATTGAACTGTATAGCATACTGTGGTTTTTCTGTGAATGTATCTACAAGGACTTGTCCTCCACCAGAGTAGAGCAAGTGCCAACCTACAGCATCTCAGCTTGGGCTGCCATCAAACCTTCCCTCCCCTCCCTTTCTCCCCTGCCTTAGTGGTTCTGCCCCAACTTATGCCATTTCTTGCTCTTGCATGAGCAGATGGTAAGTCAGTTCAAGGAACTGAGCCAACAGAAAGTGGTTCTAGGAGAAGAACAATAGTAATTATTTTGGCTGACTCGATCATTGGAGTTGCTCATAACCTAGTCATTTAAGCGTGAGTGCCAGTGCAAAAGAAGCAGCATGACTGCCTGGCCAAGGGCACGGAGAGGAGCAAGAGGCTGCGAGCCTTCATTTAGATGCTTCTAGGGAGCTGTATAGTAATTAGCAACTTTCTAGATGAGTTGAGGGGCTAACAGCAGTCAGGATTGCTTATCTGTGTTAGGTGGTTGGAGGAGGAAAGGGAGAAGATTGTTTCTTCTTGTTGCCAGTCTATATGGAAGTGCTCTTCTTAGAACGGAGTGTGCTTTTTCTTTCATTCCTAAATTCTGTCTGTCAAATGGGTTGATTTGTTACTTGTCTTGAAGGAAGTACTTTGCATTACATTTGAGATATCATGCTTTCCCAGTTTGGCATCCCCAAATATCTTCCCTTGCATTACTGCATTTGTAAAGAGTCTTGACTGTTCTTTTGGTGGTGGTTGTATTTTTGGTTTTTAGGGCTTTTTTTTTTTGGAGGGGGGTGGGGTAGAGGGGCACGTTTAGTCATTCTTCCCAGTGCAGTACATAATAAACTATTACATCAGTCCGTTCGTGTGTAGAAGTACAGATGATCTAATATTCCCTTCTCTAGTGTATCCTGGCCATTTCTGATCCAGGTGTTAGTGTAGGGCACAAGGCAACTGAGCCCTTGATGGTGCAAAATGCTAATTTCTGGAGCTAAGGAAGCTCCAGATGTTAGGCCTTGATACAGTTCCTTGTAAACCAAACTGCATAATCAGTAAGAGGGAGGAAAAGACAAAGATCCTGCCTGTACACTGTCAAATGTCACTTCATAAAGTTTCTGGTTTCAGGTAACTGATAATGAGTGTGCTTACAGAGCATAAAAGGCCAAAATCACTTCTGTCTGCTGGTCACTCATTTGCTTCAGTAGTTAGCTGAGAACTGGGACTCTTGGCTTTGGTTCAATGCACAACAGAGGAAATGGGATGGATAAATAGCTTTTTATCAACAAATTTTCAGTGTCCACTCTTTGTTCTCAGAAAAAAAGCCTTGTGTAGGACACTCATTTATTTTTACCTTGTTCTGCAAATATTAAATGTTTGTTCTGCTAGGCATATTGACAACATTTAATGACCTTCTTAGTTCTACTGTGTCTGTGTTTTAGTTGGACTTGCTCATGAATAATTCTTAGTGGACAGGCCTAAAATAAATAGAAGTTGGGTTTCTAGAGGACTTTTGCATCAGAGCCTTAAAGTTTAGCAGTTAACGCTTTCTCATCATTGCATTTATGTTGCATGTGCCCCTTACCAGTGGGATCAAGACCTCCTCTGCACTTTGCCCTCTGTGTTTAGATCTTTGTTTTATTACTCAGGATGTTGGAAAAGTTGCATTTCCAAACTGTGTTAGTGATTGACCCCATCTTTTTGGGACTTGCTGTTACAGAGCAGGAACAAGGTAATTGAGAAACAGAGGGCACAAAAGATGGACCTGAGTAAGGTTACAGGGGAATAAGTAATTCTGAATTACTCAGTAAGATTGCTTTTTTTGTCCTTTGGACAGGGGAAATACAGAAATTTTCTTGATAGTGATGACACTAGAAGTCACTGCTTTGAAACTACTAAACTGGTTCAACATACCTGCTTTTGCTTCACCTGGGGAAAATTTATAGATTTCATCACGAGATCTCAAAATATTTGGGCATTCTTTATAATAATGTGTTGCATTTACAGTTGTATTTGTAAGTTTTATATGACATCTGAGAACCTGATAAACACTGCAGTCTTCACACCCCAACTTCAATGTGTGATCTCTGTTCTCTCCATCCATGTCATGAGATACCAGCTCCTGTGAGGGTCACATCCACTGGTAAATGTGGTTTTGTGCTTGAGTGAGAAACTCAAGATCTATCACTGCTTATTTAATTGGGTTTTTGAAAGTCATCTGCTGAATTCCTTGCAGGGCTGCGAACAGACTTCGTATTTCAAAACTTTTTCCACTTAGACTTATCTGAGTGTTAAAAGGATTTAACAAATACAGTGACATAAACCTTGCAAATACTGATCAGCGCAAGCAAGTGCTATTATCCATGGTTTAACAGATGGCTAATCTTAGAATATGTGCTTGTTTCATCTTTGCTAGCACTACAGACAGCTTTGCTAGTGTTGAGTAACTCCTGTCTTCTGAAGCTAGGGATGGGGTTCCCATCTTCAGCAGCTGTTCATCTGAAACCAAAGTTTAACTGTTGAACTCCCTTCACTATCATTCATACTAAAATTGAAGTGAGATGCTTCACTAGTCAATAAACTTTTTATACTATTACAGTTTTTCTTCAGTGATTTATTTATGATTATGGTTATTGTTTTACAGGGCTTCTTGAAACTTTCAAAGCCTTACAGATCCAAGGAAGATCTCTGCCTTAAAAAATGGTCTCCCAGTAATTTATTGAACTAAACTGCTATTTTCATTTAGGCAAACACCTTGTGTTGCCTAGAATAAACTTTGATAGTGTTGTCTATCAAAAGCTGTGACAGAACTACTGGATGCCTGACAGTGAAAGAACTATGTTAAATAAAGTCTAAATCATATTTCTAAATCATGTAACAGGAAAATAGGAATAGGAGCACCTTTTGAGGAAGAGCAATTTGAGGTATTCTGCAGTCTTGCTTATTTTTTTACATAGCTTGTTTTCCTGTTCTACTGAAGCTGTAGGTACTGCTTGATGTTTGGAGTTTGAAAGAAGGGAGAGCCAGGAATGTGCCTTGAGCATGTGTGGTGTGGTGTTATTTTTTGGGGGTTGTTTTTCTTCTGTGTGTTCAGCCCCCACCCGTAAGCATTTTGATGCTGAATGTTTCTTCCCCATCATGAAGGAAATGTAAAAACCTGGAGGGGTAAAAAGAAGGTAATTGGTCTTTGCAAAGCTATAAAGCTACTGTGTGATGTCATGTAGGCCAAGGCATGGGAGAGAATTCAAAACTGATTGTGACTTGGCTTTGTCTGTATAGCTTGTGGTGTTTTGCTGCTATTATGTTGCCTTTTATCTGGTAGAAGGTTTGACTGAGTGCCTGCATTGAGCGCAATTCTTAATGGAAAGCACTGAATGTTTATCTTGCGCTGTTTGGACAGCCAGTCTCGGAAAACTGGTGAGAACTGGTGGCAGTGATCAATTTAAGACTAGGATCCTTCTTTATTTCATATTTTGGTAAACAAAAAGTGTTGACATTATTGAAGTTTTTCCCCTTTAGATGTGGGAGGGAACAGGCACTGAAATCAAGCCGACGCTGAGTTGTGCTTGTGCAAGAACTCAGTTTTTCACCCAGTGATGAAATGATGGTGACTTGTGGGTCAGGACAGGCCTCTCCTTGTCATACCAAGTGACCTGTTGGCTAGTGCCTCCACAGGAGGCCGATTCATCTTCGCCTCGAGAGGGAAATATGCAGAGGCAGCAGAGTGCTTTGGTGTCCAAGTACTGCATGGATGCTATTCCAGGAAGACCTTGTACTTAAGGATTTTTTAAAAAAATTATTTCATGAATGTTTTAAAATTTATGATATGTTTTTAAGAATACATTAGTATGCAGAAATTATTAAAATTAAACTCTCCTTTCCTGTCTACAGCCTATTTTTCCTTTTATTCATGTTTGCAGAAGTACCAGGTTGAGGGACTACACTTCAAAATTTGGAAGCGTATATGGGATTTCCAAACAGCCTAATTCTTTTGTATTCTCTAATTCCTTTTTTTAGTTTTCATGATGTCATTTCTATCTCATTCATTGGTAAAATGGGTTTGTTAAAGCATCATTAATAATGATGTTATTAATGCTGCTTGTTTAAACATTTTGTTCTGCTGACACTTGGCCAAAACAGATTGTAGGAAGAAAAACTAATTAGAAACTTCTAATCACCATCCATACTTTTGCCTTCTGTCATAGGGAAGATGGAGATCAAGCGAAAACAGAATGATGTCTTTGCTGCCTTTGAAATCCTAGGAGCTTTGGTTACCAGGTCGCACTGAAGAAATAGGTAGTGTTATACCTGATTTCAGTTATTAGTCTTACTACATGTTAAAGTCGACTGAAAGCTAATTTATACACACTGGTAGTTGGGTTCAGAGAGTGGATTTTAACTCAAAGAGTAATGGTTAAAATTTTAATAGAGCAGTGATTCTGCTCATTTGGCCTGTTGGTGGCATTTACTCATGGTAACCATAGCTTCTGGTGCTAAGTGTTGTTTAAGTCTGTGTGTGTGTATTTGATTTGAATGACAAAGAATCAGTACTGTAGCTGCTGAGGTCTGTATCTCCACTGGAAACTTTTGGGGCTTTTTATAAATGTGAAATTGCTCACCTTTGGATCAAATTAAAGCGGGGTCTGTATTCTTCAAGGCTAAAAGAGAAGCAGCTTTCCTCAAAAGCCGACTTCTCTGAATGAAGAAAATCATAGAGAATTTCATAGTCATTTCCATACAAAGAGTGAATGCCTGAGCAGCCTCAGAGTAGGTACCAAAAACTGTGCAACCAGTGCTGTAACTGAAGGGAAGTGGTAGAGTGACCCTACTTCAGAGAGCAGTTATCAGGCTCAGTGTGCCTGCTGTTCTCTCCAACAGTGCTACCCTCTTCAGGGTGAAAATCCTTGGAATAGGATGGCTGCTGTTTGGAATATATGGTTTGCAAATTGGTTACCAATACCATATATACTTGTAAGACTGCAGCTTCATTCTTTCAGGTTTTCAGTTCAGCCTTGAAGAACAAAAGGACAGAGCTAGAGTTTAACTCCGTCTTTAAGTCATATGAGCCAGAGCAGTTCTGGGCTGTGCTTGGAGCCCCTTGAATATTCTGCCTATGAAAGGAAGGAGTAAGATATGTCATGGCACAGTCTCCTCTCAGATAATCTCAGAGATTGTAATATGACTGGTAAGGAGAGAGAGACCTGGTGAAACTTTGATCTGTTTAATGAAAATGCTTTATCAAGAAGGTCATGTTGGTGATCACTCAAACTTTCATGTAACAAAAAGTGAATTATAAATAAAAACCTTTGCAATTACTTATTTTTAAAGCAAAACTGATTTATTTGAGGTAAAAGAATGTTTTTGTGGCAACATAAATTAGCCTTTTTCTTAAGCTTGAGTTCTTTTACCATGTCAGTTAAAATAATTTTGTATGTTACAGTTTAAGTATTATATCAACATTTAAGAAGCACAAGTGTGAGTTTTGGTGCAAAACTTTTATGCTGCTACTGCCATGTTTTGCTGAAGTAATTAAAGTGATCAGAATAGGAGCTACTTAATGCCATGTGTAAAGTGATCAAAAGTATATACTTGATTCTTTATGAAAAGCAATACATGATATGTTACTTTATTTGTCAGCATCTTCACAGAGTTTTCACTTTACCTAGGATTGCTGACATGTTTTAGGATTCATCTTACTTTATCATTTTAACTTTCTATTTGAAGTATTGCATTTTTTATTAAAGTTACTGATGAAGATCATCTTTTGACAATATTGATTCATCTGGCTTTTACTTCTAGGCCAGTGCTTGAAAATGTCAATCAACTTGTTTAAACGGAAATAAACCAAACAAAACCAAAAACTAAACAAACCAGAAAAGCAAACAACAACAAGAAAAAAAAAACAAAACAAATAAAAACCGCAAACAAACAATGAAAAAAAACTAAAGAAAACACTTCAAAAGCACAGGGATCAGCAGGATATTAATATCTGTGGGTGATTAGCAATCAGCTTGGGGAAGTAACAAATGCACCAGAGAGCTTCTTTGTGTTAGGGAAGGAAACTCTGCAACAAAACACTTGATATGCACACCCCACAATGCTACCCAAAATGTGTTGTAAGATCTAAACATCTTTTCTAATCTTTCTGCCCAAGGCTAATTTTCATTTGGAAAGCATGATAAAGTAGCAGAACAATTAAAACTTACAGTACAAAAGATGAAGCAATGCAGAATTCTAGATTAGTTCTGGTTGTTCCAATTTCAACATCAATAACCTGAAATAACTGTTCTAAAAGTGAAGTATACCCTCTGAAAATCATATTGGAATTATCCAGTGAGACATTGAACTAGAGATAATTCTGGTTACTATTTTTCAGTAGGGTTCAGAATGCTAATGCTTTGGTTTGTAATAGGATGCCAGAGCAGGTATGGTAATGCTGAGGTGGTTGTTCAGCTGCTTGCATGTGCAGTCACATTTGGTTTTTTACCTTATTAGACAAAAAGTTTTTATTCATGAATTTATACTAATCAAGAAATAGATTTTAAAGCAATTATGCCATCTACAGAGTTGGTTGTAATCATGAAGAACATTAATCAACAGTTCTCATCTGTCTGATTAGTAATTTTTAATCATAAGCAAAGAAGAAAACACAATTGTGTTGTAAATAAAAGTAATTGAGCTCCATACTCTGGCTTGTGTTCAAATGTATGCCAAGATGCAGTCAGTATGGCCTAGGCTGGTTGGTCAGAGATGAAAGAGTACATTGGTTTGCCCAGGTTTTAAATGAACTAGGCATATAAGGGTGTCTCTCAATCAGCCACCTGTCTGTGCTACTTCACTATTGTCCAGTCTTCCACGTTGTATGGTCAGCACCAAAATAATCTCCTGCATGTGTATCAGCAGGTTTCTTGCTTTTGTGCGTTTATTGTTTTTTCCAGTAAAAGCTGAAACCACCTGAAAAAACCCCAGAAATCAAACAAAGCCCCAGACCTTGTCTCCTCTGATTTACAGATCTAGCTGGAGTCACTTTGGTCTCCTGCAGGTAGTTTCTCCCCCTTTATAGTAAATTTGCCTTCCCTGGCCTGGGGCAATAGGAAACAAGTCTTTTTTGATATGTTGGTAGACTTGGCAAAAAGTATATACAGAGAATAATTTTACTTACCTCTAGTTAAATGACCACTCTTTGTTTTTTTCCCTTGGTAATGTTGTCACATTAAAATACAGTTGTAAAATTTCATAATGAAGCCCTTATGAAGACAGTGACATTCACCAAAGTCAGAACAAGTAGGTAAACAACATCCAGCTCTTGACCAAAACAAACTTCAGAGTGCTTGGGGTAACCAAATGTCAGTATGCCTAACAAATTTGATCACAGCTTATGTGCATGGCATGTCTTGGAATATTGTAGGGCAATTATGGCAACTCCCCTTCACTAAGATTAGACAGAAGGGAAATACACATGGTCAGTGCTATGAAAAAGCCATGATACTCAGTTATAGTGGCTTTATAACTAAACTTACTTTGTAGCAAGAAAATTATCTCAGATGCATAGTTTGATTGGGCATAAAAACCAAGTTAAGTTTCTTTCTGAAAATGATGTGTTACTATGTAAGTTGAACCTTCTCTTCCCTTCAGTCTTTTATGTAAACAGTGTTTCCTTAGCACTTTACGTAGTGCTCTTCAGGTTCAAAACCCTTTACACAAATTATTGTAATTAATTCTCACATCTCCTGTGAGAAAGGTAAGTAAATATCATTATCCTCATTTTTACAGATGGGGACTCTCATCTGGAGAGGTTAAGTGACTTACCCAAGGCCACAAGGGGGAATATTGTCACAGCTAGTCCTGCAAACTCAAGAGCTGTTACCTTAGTCCTTTACTTCATTTGCTAGGTGACAACTCAAGTTGTTAATGGTTACTTCTCTGTGATTTTACTCCCTGTGTCTTAGCCATAATTTAAGGAAAGAAGAAATTGGATTTTCTGTAGTTACATTTACAGTATAGTAATACAGCCTCCTTCAGCAGGAATGCCAGGTGACTTTTCTGCTATGCCTGTAATTCAGTAGAAAAGGTAGTAAGCAATGCTTATTACAGTTTTCCACGTGATACTGCCCAGTCCACAGAGACTTAGTCAGTTCACGTCATGTTATGCCTGCAGTTCTGCTTTCTTGGAGATGCAGAATGTGCAGCCTATGGAGTTTTTTCCAAGCTGTGTATGTTGGACCTCAGAAAAATACCGATAATGACTGGGTGTGCTTCTGCAGAGAACTCTTTTTTTCTTACATAAAGAAAATACAGAAGCAGGGTCTGTGGGTTGTTATTTAAGTAATTCAGCATACTACATGCCTTTTGTTGTGTTTTGCAGGCTGTTGTATTAAATGTATGAAAAAGACCCCTCTTGTCTCTTGGTCTCATCCCCAACTAGAAGGTGTTACAGGAAATGAGTTTGCTGTTTGGCTTTTTGGTTTCTTAAACTTTGGGGAAAGGTTAGTAACAATGCAAAGAATTCAAGGAATTTAGAGGACTACTTAGCATTGTATTTTAGAAAGATAATGAATGGAAAAGAATGGGAAGGAATGGTGATATTTTAGAAATATATTATTTGTCCCTTAACAGTTATATCATGAAAAATGGAAATGTAGCCAAGATATATAATATGTATATAATGTTATATCTTTTAGATCCACCCACTATTAGACTGTGCTAACATTAGCACAGTGGTGGTGGAGGACAAAAGGGAGAGAGGAGGTTTTTCAAGGAAGGTTGTCCAAGCAGTAGTTGTAATGATTAAGATAAGAACTCAAACTCAGGATGGACCTCATGCTCTCTTGTTCAGTCAGACCTTTTGTTTGCTAACTTGAACTTGAATTATTGTGAGCTTTTTCTATCATCTTCTAGTTTCATCGGGACAGGTGTGGAACTTGATTGACTCACTGGCACACCTGTATTTTTTTAGTATTGCATAGATGGTGTGAGATTTCTCTGTAGAGCTTCTGGGTGCTATGCAAGAGCCATGAGATGTCTGCATCCCACTTCTGGAAGATGCTTGGTGTCCTTAGGGTATGTTTGATAGCACCACATGCCTCATTGGGGCTTCTCTGCTGTTGTATTCTGAGTCCTGTAAAACACTTCACAGGTTACAAAGCTTAGTTGCCTCGCACAGGCATTTATACCAGAATGGAAAAATGAAAAGGTGGAAGGAGCCCAAGCAAGAGAGTGACATAACATGCTTTATGAATCCAAGTGAAGGAAAAAATACTGAGTATTTTGCCAGGCATTCTGTGAGCTATGTGCTCAGCATATGTGCAGCAACAGAGATTTGATCAGCTGCCACTGGGGTGGCAAAATTAGTCATCAGTGGAAGTGTTAGGTAATTTTTCATGCTAATGATTAAACTAACTGGAGTCTTCACAGAAAGTTAGGATGTAAAGCTTGAAAAATTAAATTCCCATTTGCTAGCATGCTATTCCACCTTCCTTCCAGACATACATACTCCCTTTTATATTGAGTTATGGATTATTTTGTCTGTAAAATTCAACCAAAATCTCTCTGGGGAGAACCAAATCACAAATTACTTGTAGTATGTGTTATCAAATCATCTTCTTTTGAGTGTCCTACTCTTTGGTTTTAAAACCTATGCATTTATTTAAGTATGATTTGCAAGGGTTTTGTTCTGTTAACTACGCTGAAAAAGCTGGTCCTTTTTGTTTTTTCTCAGTATGAATACTGGGTTATCTTCAAGTATTTGTGTAACCCCAAAGTAAATACTCTCTCTGTCAGTGGATTTTGCCAATTAAAGAAATTAATTATACAAAATAACTATTTAACTTTCTCCATTTCTGTACTCTAAAGTTATCAAGATTTGCTTGCTTTTGAAACATTATCTAGAAATCTTGTTAGTCAAACTTTATCAATATATCATTATTCTCTGTTATTATAAAGTAAGGGTATCCTTCACTTATTCTTTGCCTGGTGGCTTTGGTGGCTGTACAGCTTGCTAAATGAGATCACTGCAAGCAGTTCAGGATTTTAATTTACTTCTTTCTTTTGCAAACTCTTTGGCATTATTTAGATGACGAATATGCCTCACAAAAAAAGCACAAAGATTTGTGTGTTGGTAATGAAGAGGTAGGTGTGATTTCATGTTCTCTGACTTGACCCTCCCTCTTTTCTGGCTCCATGTCATCACTGGCAGCAGAATCAGCAGTGTAAACCTCATGCCTCCTGCAGTCATGATGTCTCAACTAGTCAAAATCTGTGAAACTGATTTTGTTTGAATTTTGAAACTTTCTATCTGGCTACCTGTGTTACTCCTGTGTGTCTATAACATGCAGCAGAAGGACAGGGCTACTGGAGAGATAAAGGGGAAGGTAAAATACGGATGTGATAAAGGCAAAGATTGTTTAGATAAATGTGGAAAGGAACATTTTGGAAACCTCTAATCAAATACAGGCTATGTTCTTTTTTAAACAGAAAAGAGAATTTAGAAAAGAATCTATGCAGGTCCTGTCTACCTGCTTTGGGCTCTTGCAGGTGGGTAGGAAGGCCTGTTGATTAGGAAAGCAAACACTGCTCTGCCAAATTCACCATCAGGGGCAGAAAGAGGAGCCGGAGGAAAAAAAAAACCACAGAATACTGATTATATCAAGATCAGGAGTCCTTGATAATGGTTCCATAGAGCAAAGGATAAGCTAAGATCAAAAGTTAGGAGCAAATGCTGGAATGAAAGGAATGAGTAAGCCAGTAAACTCATCCTGCTGCTCAGAGGTTTTCCATGTGGCTGCCTACTGACTCCTTGGGGTAGGTTCTCTTCTTGCAGAAGTCACAACTGTGACAGCTGATTTGCCCCCAGACAGACAATGATTCATTTTTGTTCATGTGTGATAGGGTCTCTAAAAGTCATAGTGTCGGAAGAAATTACTGCAGGATTGCGGAAGACAACAATTTATGTTACAAACTCTCTTTTTGGACTGCTGTGCAAAATTCTGAACAAATGCTTGGAAACAAACATTTTCAAATGTTGTTCTTTTAGAAAATAGTATCTTAGGACAAATGTGCAGAGAGTAACAGGACAAAGTGGTGAACAATCACATAGCTATTTTCAGTACCATATTCACTTCTCATCAAAGAATTAATGTTCCTGTCATGTTCAGTGCTGAAGTTTAAACAGTTCTCAAGAAGTCCCTTCTCTTTCTGAAATCTATGGTGCTGCTTTGTTATGCTAACTTGAATAATAGCAACAATCTGGCTTTGAACTCTAACAGGATGTGAGTTACATAAAGAATTTTAATCACTCTATAGTGTCTGTATACTCCTGGCAGGGTGATGGTTGCATCCTTCCAGGCGATGTTTACTTGGATTGCAATTCATGAATAAATGGCGAGCTGACCTGACTGCAGTTACTAGAATCATCTTCCTTTTTGTCAAGATTGCTTTGTTTTAGTGTGATTAACTGTTCAACTCACATTAGGTACAAAAATACACACTTCCTCTATCACCTTACTTCAGAGAAAAAAATATCCCAAACCTCTTATTTATTTGCATATACAGGAATTTTGGACTGGGCAGGCACTTCTTAGACCTTAAGGACCAATGCGATTACTTGCATAGATGGTCTGAATATTTCCCTGATTTTAATGAGAGATTAATCAAACTTCAGAATAATCATTCTGAAAAGAAAACAAAACAACTGAAAAATAGACAAGTGTTATGTAATATATATATATAAACTTACAAAAATTAATCATGTAGCAACAAAAACGGGTGCTATGATTGCTAGCTTTGACAAGGAAATTGCTGTTGCCAGGAAGGGTCCAATTACATGAACAGCTCTAATAAATAAGTATGAATCTTCTTTCCCCCTTTTCTGATAGGATGGGAAAGTGAGGTTTCAAGTTGGAGGTAGAAAATAAGTAATCCTGTAAGTTATACTCTTCAATTTTCTTTTATAAAAACTTAATTTGATGTGAATTATAGATGAAGTTATACCTGCTGCAGGAATGATAATCTGTGATACTGCGGAATAGTAATTACACTGCTGATGACTTTAAAGAGTTTATCATTTAATACAGCCCTGCATGGTAAAACTACAACTTGTAACATGTGCTAAATTAAGGTTTTAGTTGCACAGGGAAAGGAAGAGAGAGCTTTTGCAGTGCCTTGTTCTATAGCCTTTTGTTTCAACGTAACAATTTTTAGAGGACAGTGATTTTTTTTTTAAGTGAAATACAGAAATTTGAATTAAGCTTAATTCAAGTAGCTAAATGGTGACAAGCTGTTTTGAAAATCTAGTTATATCTGTAAGCTAAACTTAATCTCTTATTAAAATGAGAAAATACTACTTTTTCTTTGCAAGTAAAATGTGGGGGGTTTTAACAGAAAGAGAGAACATGGAGCAGCATACTACTATATTTGTATATTCTTCCAGTCTTAAAGTACAGTTCAGCTAGAGACCATTTCGCAGAACTGGGGTATAAGCCTATGTTGATCTAGCCGTTCTTCTCACAATTAAGCACACATATGCAGGATAAAATTACAGAGAAGATTAATGTAAAAGCTGTGAAGTCAAGCACTAAAAAATCTAGGCAGTGCTGACTATTATGTTGCCCAGGCAACTTTATTTCGGTTGTCTTCATGTGTTAGGATAGACTTCTTTCCCTACGATCATGCAGGAATAGAAGCAGCATTTATTTCCTGATCAGTGTCTCTAGTCTCCAGACATAATTCTCAGTCTTTGTGCAGTGCTCAGTCTTGTCTACTGTCCATTATATTGTCCGGCTGAGATGGATGACTGAAAGCTTGATATAAAATTTAAGACCCACAAGAAGGCTAAATAAAAGTCGTATCTTGCTCTACATGGTGCCAGTAAAATGCAAAGCATTATTGATATGCATGTTGGCGGAAGTGGATGTGGAGTTCATGGTGTTGTTAGTTTTGTGCCAGCTTTTTCTAGCAAGAATAACAGGTCAGGTTTAGGATCAGCCACAGCTAGCAGCTTTTAATAGCTTCAGCCTGACCAAATTTGCATGTATTTTCATGGGTCAACGGTTTTGACTCCTTTCCTATATCCTCTCATATTTTAAACAAAACAAGTGGACTGGAAAGAGTGTGGAGAAGGTGGAGGAGGGAAGTGCGAGAATACCAGCACATGGAAAATTACATATTTATGCCTCAGCTTAGTTTTTGAAAATCAGTATTTCAATCTACAAGATAGTCATGTCTTTCCCACCCCCTCCTCTGAAGACTGACAGAGTAGGAGATGAAGCATGGATTATTTTAGCCCCATTGTTCAGTCTGTCAGAGCTATAAGCAACTAAACAATGACTGTGTAGTTTAAAAAACATTAGTTAAGTGTAATGTGGGTGTTGTGAGTTCTGTGATAAAATAAGATAAACCATATTTTAATATGATTAATCAGCTAGATACCAGCAAACCTGGATACCAGTTGAAGAACCTGTTACTCCTAAGAATGAATGTTAAAAGGAGAAGAACACAATAGGTTCATCTGAGCCTATCGTAAAATAATATGGCTTAAGGAGAAAAAGGAAATTAAATGCTAGGTATGACTACTTTGGAAGTCATGGAAAATTGTTTATGTGACTTTACAAGCCATTTAATAATTGGCAAGACTAGAGAACAGTAAATGTGTTTATTGATCCAACAGTAGTAATTTAGTTTCAACGCACCATGTTTAGGGTCTGATTCATGGTGCACTAAATGGAAACTTTTCAGTAACTTGTATGGAACCATCTGTAATACTTGAGGAATACTTAATTTGGATGTAGCCTTTCCAGTGTTATTTCTTAAAGGAATAGATTAGTTTAACTCCAGTATGTATATTTTTCATTTTTCAGATGCAATGGGGAGAATGGTTTTGGGTGGCTGGTTCTTAATCAGATGCAATATGTAGTTGAACTTTATTGCATCAGATAAGCAAAAGAGAAAATATTGAAGATTCGTGAAGAGACAGTGCCAGGAACATAAACACTGACGAGTCTTGTTTCTGGCCAATCTGCAAATTTAACCTGACAAAGAAATGCATAAACCACAAAGCTCCAAGGTCCAGAGCAATCCTGCCAGGTATAAAAAGCACAGAGAGAAAAAGAAACCAAGAAGAGAGAAAAAAATAGGCCTTATTTAGACATCTTAATGGGATGGAGATTACACAGTTTTATGAAATACAGAAATACACTGTTCTAAAAGAAAAAACTTCTCTAGAGGTTTTCTGTTGGTCATAATTTCTTTTTCTCACGAGGAATGCTGTTGGCAAAGATTAGAGAGCCATGCTCTTGGAAAAAGACTAGCTGAATCTTTGGCTCACTCATACAGTGGTGGGAACCCATAGGTCACTTTGCCTAGAATATTTCTAAAATTGGAAAGCTGTGAAATGTCCTACTAAAACATAAGTCCAAAACAGTTAAGTTCACATGAAAAAGACAAACCCAAAGCAGCAAACTGAAACCATTCAAAAAACACTGGTTCAGGAAACAACTGACAGTCCTACTGTTGTGGCAAGCCCTTGCAGTCCAAGGATCTTGGTCTAGCCTTTAAATTATTTTGGACAGCTGGGCAAAGTTAAGCTAAATTAATTGCTCTCAGGCCATAAGCTCTGAACTTTGGAAAAGTACATCTCCAGGTAAGAAATTCAGACTTTGGTACATTTCAGTTATGTATAGAGCAGATGAAATCAGTTACGGTATGTAGCTGGGGCTTCAAAGAGCTGTTCTCAAAAAATATTTCTTGACAACATAATCCACCTGGACTATGAAATGCAACAGCATCTGTGATTTCTGATAATAATGCATTTTTCTGTAGACCATAACCCATTGGTGTTGACGTTTAAGTATTGCTCACCGAAGATGTTTCACAGCTTGAAGGAGAGGAAAATTTCCTCTTTCTCAGCAGATCATCATTCTTTTTTTCTGAGTGGCTAATTTCAGCAGTAAGAGAAGGGAAAGGCCTGAGCAGCAGCAGTGGCAGGATCACTGAAGGATGACCGTTTCGGTGTAGCCTTCCCCCCATGTGCCATTTTCTTTTTGAGTTCTGCAGCTGCTCTGTTCTTTTTTACTAATTGGCCCCTGTTGCCCCTTCAGGTTCCCTCACAGTGATGACTTTTCCCACCATCCCTCGTTGTCGTTTGAAATGCTGGCACTACTCTTTATCCAAATACTGGCTGCCATTCCTAGGAGAGGCTGTAACTCCAGGCAAGGAGGGAAGAGAGTGTAAGACCCCAGTAAATCTGCTCACCACAGCACTGCTGGCCATCTCCATGTGGCGCAGCGCTCCAGCATGTCTCTGCGCTCCACAAGGTGTTTTGGAAGGCCTGGAGAGTGGCTCGTGACCTTTCTGCACTTATGTGACCTCATACAAGTACTTCATTTAGAAATACTTGCTAACAAAATAGATTAGGTTTTTTTCAGTCCCTGTCTCTTTGGTTATGGTCTATATTTGCCACAGAACTTTGACTCCATAATTGTTGGGGTTTACCAAGATCTGATTTTCTCAACCTATCAATGGAGTATGGTATGTCCTTTGATAAAGAAATTTTTAGCCTGGTCATAGTATTGTTCAATCAGGGAATAAATGCATCATTAGCTAACCTCACTTACTAGCTGGGACATTTTAGGTGGGCATCAGATATGATCAATACACAGCAGAAGGATGCTGCCTGTCTGAACTACTCCTCAAGAAAAAACAGTAGTAAAGTGACCTCGTGTTATTTCTCTTGCATCTCATGATGAGTTACGTGGACTGACCATTACTGTGGGTTACTGCATTTACAAGCCCATTTTAAAGTTAACAACTCACAGTGGCATCTGCAACTCGACTTGATTTCCTCAGTGCAGGTGTAGGAAATCTTTGGTGATTAACCTGTAGCATTGGTTTGTTACGTCGATGGAACTCAAACTGTTTTTTCCCCAAGACAGCAGTTCATAGTGTTGTGGGAACATCCCCAAGGCAGTGTCTGTTGGAATTACTAATAAAATGACATACTTTTATTTATTTATTTTTAAACAGAGAGGATATTTTTCAAGCCTGTAGCAAACAGGAGGGATAAGGAATATTTTTTTAGTCTCTGTTGTCTTGTGGTCAAAAAGTTTTTGTCTCCTTCTTGTGATAAAAGCTTCACATAAGCCAGTAGAATCATAGAACTGCTCAGTTGGAATGGACCCATCAGGATCATCAAATGCACCCCCTGGCCCTCTGCAGGACACCCCAGGAATGACTCCATGTACCTAAAAAGCATTGTCCAAATAATTCTTGCACTCTTTCAGGCTTGGTGGTGTGACCACTTCCCTGGGGAGCCTGTTCCAGTGGGTGGCCACCCTCTGAGTGAAAAGCTTTTCCTGATATCCAGCCTAAACCTTCCCTGACTTGGCTTTGTGCCATCCCCCTGACTCCTGTCACTGATCATGAGAGAGATCAGTACCTTCCCTTCCCCCTCTCCGTGTAGGGATGTTGAAGACCATGATGAGGTCTTCTTCCCTCAGTCTCCTCCAGGCTGAAGAAACAAAGTGACCCCAGCTGCTCCTCCTATAGTTTCCCTTCCAGACCCTTTATCATGCTTGTTGCCCTCCTTTGGATGCTCTCTGATAGTTTCATGTCTTACATTGTGACGCCCTATGCACAAGACTTGAGGTGACACTGCCCCAGTGCAGAGAGGGGACAATCCCCCTTGCCTGGCTGGCCATGCTGTGCCTGATGTCCCTCAGGACAGGGTTGCCCCTCCTGGCTGCCAGGGCACTGCTGACTCGTGTTCAACTTGCCACAGACCAGGACCCCCAGGTCTCTTTCTGCAGTGCTTCTCCCCAGCCTCTTGTTCCCCAGTCTGTGCACACAACCAGGGTTGCCCCATCCCCAGAACAGTGGAATCTCCACTTGTTGTTCTTGTTAAATGAATCTTCATGTGATTGGTAATAAAAGAAACTGGTATGGCTAAGGCCTCATTTAAGTGAAAAAATAAGTCTCAGCTCTGATTAACTTGCACAGAGTTGTCAGTAATCCTGAAATAATTTAAACTAAGGCTATGCTTGTGGAGAACTGTCAACAACTGTGTATTCAAATATGCAGAGTAAATAACTGTTTGGGGTTCTTTTTATTCTGTATTTGTTTTGTTGTGCATGTGCCCCATGGATTCTTCTACCATGGAATATAAAGTACTGCAGCACAAATATCAATCTGTCAGGAAGACATTCAGTTAATCTAGACCTACCTCTCCTCACTGCAGCAGAGCTACAGTTTTGTGTGTTCCCAGCTGACTGGCAGAGCTTTTTCTAAGCCCAGAAGAGCATTTTACAGCATGAGCATCTGTAAGCCATGGCTTCTGGCATGTGTCAGTAGCAGACATGTCACACGATGCAGACATTCTATGTATGCTCAGAATGCTTCCTCCCCTGAGCAGGTGAGCCTTTTGGAGGAGTCTCACATCATCATGTAGGAAAGGGGAAGGTTCATGAAAAGGATGTACATGTTTCTCCAGGAGCAATTTCTGGAGAAGGTGGCTAGGCAGAGTTAGAGTAATAAAAGCTATGTTGTCTTTTTTTGTTTAAATGTACCACTTCTGCCTCAAGTATTTTCATTGTCTTGTGACTCTTTTAACTCCTCACAGGCAGTCACAGTAACAAATAGCAGTTGTAGACCTACTCATTTTCAAAAACGGTCAAGTAAAATTTATTGGTCTGAATTAAGATGTCTTGTAAAGCTTTAAACTTTTAACAGTTTAATGCTGAGAGGAGTAAGTAGAGAGTCTCGGGAAACTTGAGGAGTTTTCAGAAGATAGCAGCTCTGCTGTTCTTATTGATGGATTCACTAAAGCTATTTAATAAAATGATGCTGTGTTTTGAAGGTAGAAGGTGCATGGGTGAGATCTGTATTTCTGATCTTCAACCATGTTCTTTCATTTGGAAGAAACCATGAACTTTTCAAACAGGTGAACCCTGAAAGTATGGTATCTGTGTTTATTGGATCCCTGGGGGATTTTTTGCTATTCTCTCTGATTTTATTATACATTATGTGTCTCCTTTGATTTAGAGACCCACCTTAATAGGGTTGTTTGTTTTTGTTTTTGTTTTTTTTTTAATTTAAAAGCACTTTAAGGTCTTAAATTAAGTATGCACTAGAGGGAGGCCATTTTATAAATGCTAAATTTATAAATGTCCTTTTTTCAGTTAGCAGAATAAAACCTGGAATGGTAATAGCTTTGTGTGAAAACAAAACAAATCACTATTTTTTTACTACGAGCTGGAAACATAACCATAATAATTTTCTAGAAAAACCACATTTTTTTTTTGACTGGGTAAAATTGAGTCTCTCCCATTTTGGAAAACAAACCTCCTTATTGCTAATACATTATCTTACCTTTGGTTGTCGGCATCATCTGTATTATGATCTTAAAACTTTGCCAACATCGACACACACAACTCCTGTTCAGATGTTATATTCAGTATTTTGTTCATGGGAAAACTGTAGGAGATTGAGTCCAGGCTTAAGGAGATAAACTCTTCTGTGATCCTTACTTCCAGGCTGGAACAGGCAAAGGCCTTGCGATTCGCACATGAGAGATCTTTGTGATTTACACCAAGCTACTTCACGAATATGTTGCAGAGTAGAAAAGCCAATGAACCTTGCTTGAAAATCTGGAATTCTCCAGGCTGAGTCAGGGAACAGATGTGAGTTTCTCCTTGTAGTTCATACTGCTCTGTGAAAAGAGCCAGGAGAAGTAACCAGGACAAAAAGGACCACAGCTTAAGGATTGTCTCCAAGTAGTTGGCATGGGCTCTGTAAGAGTTAAAGGGCAGGGTGAGGCTACCGTGTGTTCCTAACGCGCCCTGTTGTGTCTAGGCACTGCAGCCCATATGGCCTTCTCTCAGGAGCAGTGGGAACAGTGGGAGAGCGTGGGTGCCATATGTTCTGCTACACCTAGTCACTCGCAGGAAGTTAAGGACAATGTGGCAGCTCTAACTTATAATTTCCTTTTATTGGTGTGTATCTCAGCTTTAATGTCCTCATTTGCATAAGTTTAAATAACTATGTAAATTATAGCTTTGAAACTGACATATGGTATTTTATGTGCACATCTATCCTCTGATGTATACTTAAGGAATACAACACTTTGACTAATAGAGCCCAAATGCTGCACTAGAGACATGTTGCCTGCTTCTAGTGTTCCTGTGTTTTATGCCTGAAAGAAAGAAAGAAACTCATTTTATTCCAGGACAGTTACATTATGTAGGAGGTTGTTGAGTCTATCTGGAATTCAGACTGAGTACAGTATAACATAAACAGTTTGTCTCTTCAGAGATTAATGTTTTCCAGGAGTTCAGTTATTTAGATTTTTCAAAGTCCAGATGAAACTAAAATTTCCAATGCCTGAGCTTTTGAGGAGATTACTGATGTAAAATAAATATTGTGGTACTGTTGACAAATACATTTGTAGTTGTTCTCTTTTTCACACTTGTGAGATTACAGTAGAAACCAATATTAATTTGTGCTATAATACTATTTACAGTTTTCCTGTGCAAAGACAAACTGTAGTTAAGGTGAGTTCCACAATGTTTAGTTGATGTGACTGCCTTACTGCCTTTATTCTTTTTTAAATGGTGGTTTACTATATTTAAGGTCCAGAGGACAGTTTATGCTGTGCAACATCATCCAGTTACTTTTTTACCTGTGTGTGTTATACTCAACCAGTATCAAGTATAGCTTACAAATGGGAAGCAAGTACACACAAGTTATATTGTCATGCTATAGCATTTTAATTCTTTTGCATGTATTATGCTACTGTTCAATTTGCTGTTTCATTTCCTAACAATGCAGATGATGAGTAACTTCTTATGCAGTCAGAGGAATGATGTAGGAAGCTTTTACAAGTGACATCATTGCAGATGTCAGAGTTTGCCACGTCTTGGTCTGTGCTCCTACCATTGATCCTGTGTAGGCTCTGAGACAATGCAAACTGCTTCCCTTCACTGTACTATCCAATCATTTCTAAAGCCACAGAAGGTATTTGGTAGAACCCTGTACAACATAATGAAACTAGACAGTGTGTGGAAATATCCCTTGCTATCTTCACAGGTTTGGCATTCTGCATGCCAGGAAGCCTTGCAGTCTATCACTGTTACTGCACAACAGTTCTTCTGGACCAGCTGAATACCAGTTCTTCACATGTCCTTTGCAGCATGTACATGGACATGTACATCCTTCATTCTTTGGCTACTTGGAGAACATGAGCTCGATTACTGGGTGTGAAATACATGTAAGATGTCTATTAAATATAAAAGATACGAAAGAAGTGAAAGGTAGATTATGCTAGATCTCTCTGCTACAAAAATGTCATTGGAAGTCTTCTTCTCCCTCTCTTCCCACCTTCTCCCTATTCTCCCTTCATCCAGCAGACTTTCTGTGTATTTCTGAGATTCTCAGCTGCCCAGGAATTCTGCATTTCGGTAATTCTTGATTACATCCATCTTCCTGATTAATTTCCTTCTTGAAATCCTTCAGCAGATCAATGCAGATTGATATTTTATTTGTCCTTTTTCTTAATCAGTGTATTTCTTAACTACAATAAAGATCCTTTTCTTCCTTCACAGACATAAACGACTGTTTGTTAGACACATGTTTCTGTATTGATTAAACAGTTAACAATTCATCAACTCGATGAGAGATAGTAGTCTCCCCATATTTCCTCTTGGAGACTTAGAGGAGGATTCCAGACAATTCATTGCAAGCAACAGGAAATATTTCTGTTCATTGTCTCTTCTTGATCTTTCTTTTCTAGTCCCAGTGCTTAAATTGAGATGGGAATAGAACTGACCAAGAACTGGTTCAGCCTGCTTGATTAGTAAGTTTACTTGGTGCAGTAATAAATGTATGTATTTTCTCACTGAGAGACAGAGTGACAATAATTCACTGCTTTGGGCTAACACTGCATTTACAATCACTGACACCCTAGATTTTCATTCACAGGATACCATGGCACTGGGATAAAGGCAAAGAAAGGAGCAAGTAAGATATCTTGTATTCTTCCTTATTTTAGCTGTAATGTTTGTTGCTAAGTCGGTCCAGAACTTGCTTAAAAACCTAGAGTGGAACAAATATGTGCTTGTCTATCAATGACAAGTTGCTCTTTCTGTATGGCTGATGTGCTCTTAAGTTCCATAACAATCCCAGATACACAACCCCCAGTAAAGGAAAGAAAGGCTGTAATAAACATTGCAGTTAGTCTGTTGGTAAGATAAGAATTTTGTGTCGGGTAGCTATAGTTATTTAATTCAGTAAACATTGCTATATTTTTATTCACCTTCCTAAAATGGTTTAAGTATACTTCAAGTTTCCCTGAATATGGGTGGCAGTATGGTATTCATGCGCAATATTTAATCTGACCTGTTTTTGTCATAGGAACCTGCCCACTTTCTGTACTATGCTGCAACTGTGTTGTAAGAATAGACCTATGAAAAAAGGAAAAAAGGCTAGTTGATAAGTTTTACAATAAGACTACTGAAATATTTCGTGTCAGCAAAGCAATTTGTGAGCATAAATACTGAGCACTGAAATACTAACATTTTCTTCAAATTCATACTATTGTAGCTGACAATAGAGATTTGATCCAGCTTTGGTTTATTTTCCAAAGTCTGTTGGAGGGGTGTTTTTTGAAAGGAGTGGCAGTCTAGTACTTTTAGTTTCTGAGGAACTGAGGTGTCGTAGCTGATCTGAGAGCTTATACCCAGAAATTGCAATAAACTAAAATTCTTCTTCATAGAGACCCTTTTGTAAATAGTGTTTTAAGTAAGCATACGTGTTTAATTATTTAAAATCAGATTATAACAACAGTATCAAGTCAATAATAAATGACTGTTGTTCTGTTACATCTTTAGGTACTATAACCTGATTTGTTATGTATATTCAACACGTATATAACTTTTCTGATGTTATATGATAAAACAGTTGATTTTTTTTTTTTAATCAAGTTTTATGATCTGTTAGTTTACCAGGCTGATACTGAATTGAGTTACAGTCCCAGCTCTACCAGTGGCAGGTGCTGATCCTAGGCAAATTATTTGCCATCTCCATCTGAGCTGTTGAGAAAGTGGTGCTGCTCTCCCTGATAAAATACTTTGGATTGACTGATCAGTGGCACTGGAGGGTGAATTGCTGCTAGTTATGAGTCAACACGTGTTCCTACGTCTTAAGATTAGTAGGTAGTGTAGCAAATGGCATACCTCAAAAATGCACCTGTTTGGGTTTTTTTCTTCTATTTTGACTGTAACTTCATTAAGGTAAAACGCTACAGAGTCAGTGATATAGCACTGGTGTTAAGATAGACAAAGTCTGGTAGGTTAGGCCTGCGCTCATCTAAATTGTGATCAAAGTGACGCATCATTCTGTTACACATCATCTGGATGGTTTCCTTTCTTGCCCACCATCATTAAATGAGTTTTCATTTTGCATTAGTAGGAGGGAGAAAGCAAAAATACTCCTGTTAGCTTTCATTCATGTTAATAACAATATTTCTTCCACGAAACCTAAAGTGACCACTAGCCAGTTAGGTAAGGAAACACAAAAGTTTCCCCACCCTACCTTGATGGGCGAAGTCTGTTGTACTGTCTGTGGGCAGGAATGCCAGCTGCCAGAGGTGAATGTGTAAGTAGTTCAGAAATCTGGATTCATGCATACCTCCATATCCCTGACCTACTTAAAGCAACCTCACTGGAATGTAAGTAACTGGGTTGTTGATGGGCAGATGCTTTTTCATCCTTTTGGTGCAGTGAATATCCACATTGTTTCCTTGCATGGTAGATGATGTACCTGGGTGGGTTTTACCCAGGTTGTAGCTACTACATTCCAGTGTAACCTGTTCTTTATTAATTTCACAGGTTTTTTACTGTTACCTTTAAAATGAGTAGAACACTTTGATTAGGAACAAGCTTGATTAGCTCTCCCCATTATGAAGCAATCAAATGCTTTTAATTACTTCCATGACTATGTTTGTTTGATAATATTCTTTCAGTCTGAGGCTTTAATTGCTTCTAATTTTTCTAGAATTATCAGTTGAATGAATCTCTCCACTTACCAGTCTCTTTGTATTTTTATATAAATTTCTGAAGTGTGACTGTGCTATAACTTGTATCTATGTCTAAGTCAATATTTTTTTAATAGCAGCAGGATCTCCTATTTTCTTTCCTTCACAAGAATTATAGAAGTATGCTTGTAAAAACACCTGTGAGACTGCAGTGACCCTCTTTGGATCAACTGTTTATTGACGGTCCCTCATCTAGCATACACTGCTGGAAAAGCCCTAGCTCATGTTTTTCTTTCTGTCCTCCAGAGGAAAACTCCCATATGGAGCAACCCTCCTTTCTACTTTGAAAGCTAATGACTTGCTTGTAAACATTACAGTTCTTACCAGTATCACTAAGAAGGAAAAGCCCTGGAATTTTTCCAGGTGTAAGACTGTGACCTCAGCTTCCTGTTATTGCAGCCTTGGAGTCAACACAAAGGGTACCATAAGGAAATGAAAACCCAAAGAACCTAACTGGTCAATTTCCATTGTTGTTTCACAGTGCTCATGTCATAGATGTCATATCTCCATTTTGAAGGGACTGAGAAAACAAATTCACCCAACTGAGAGATTCACCCAGCTGAGAGCTGAGAAAACAGATGTAGCTTCTCTGGTCTTTTGAGCAGTTTTTCAAGGAGACACGTATAATGATGCAGAATTGCTTCAAGTCTTGAAGTTAGAAAAGGAAATTTGAATCCCTTTTATTGGAGCTAGTTGCATCTTGAATGCTTAGCCAGTTATGTCTAGTAAGAAGTATTGAATATAAAAGCCTCCCTATTTTTTAGGAGAAATGTGCCAGATGTATTGTCTTGGTTTAATACAATTTAAAGAGGTGGACACTCTAAAATTATTTACATTCCCTTACACAAGTTTCAACCAGTCTCTTTACACCTATGAGGAATGGATACAAGTCGATATAAGTGAACAGTTTACTAAGAAGTGAAACACCAACAGGAAGAAAAATAGCAGTAAGTAATCCCTAGATACAAAATTGCTCAATTTCACAACCCCCATGGAAAAAAAGAGTCACCCAAATTGTCAGGGTACTGCCCCTTTCCAAGAGGGCACTTGCCACAGGCATCCATGTGTTAGGAGACAAAGGGAGGATGGCGGCTGACCCTACCCACAAAATGGCACCCTCCAGGTGACTAAGTTGCTTGGAAACAAAGGGAAAATGGTGTCAGCTCTCTTGCATAAAATGGTGCTCCCCAGGTGACTGTGTGGTCTGGGAAACAAATGAGAAAGAGGTGGCAGACAAAAAGAACCCTTGTAGGGAGGCAAGAGCTTACAGAGCAGTTCCAGTTGCAGATGAAGACTTGCCCCGGTGTGTGTGGCATCAGTGCTGCTCGCCACTTTCTCCTGCTGCCTGTGGGATGCCACCAGTGTTGGTGCTAATGTCATCCTTGCTGCAGGTGTGTGTCAGGGGGGAACAGGTTTGTTGGCAGCCATATGGGTGACCCAGCCCTGGGGACCGGCTCGAGCTTTGCCACTGATGGGATTTGCAAAGAAACTGTTCTGATAACAGTTTCTAACTCTGAAATGCAGCTTTTCTGAGTGACTACAGTTGCAAGCCCAGAAACCCACCCAAAGCAGAACCTGCACCTTTGGCAAACACCACCAGCTGGAAGGGCAGGTTGGCTTGGGTGCTCCAATCTTTTCAAGTGACCAGCACCTCCTGACTGCTACACAATTCCAGTTCTGGCCATGCTGGGTCTTGACGAAACTGACCATTTTTGGGCACAGATGGACATGGAATACAGTAATGTTTTAGGTTATCCAGAACAAGTGTATCTTAATTTTTTTTCAGGTTGTATTGTTTTTTTTTTTTACTTAACAGGCTGGTTTGCTAGGGATAGACTCATTTTTTAACAAAGGTAAGCTCTATTCTGTACATGCACATGCATTTGTATGCTTCCCCTTTCCCTTGCATCTTAAATAGCTGGTCATGAGCTGGATTGAGCTGTAGGTGTTCACCTTTCTGAGATCAGGTTTGAGTCTGCTATATCCATGTTAGGTATTGAATATGGTCAATAAAATGCAGCCGTATTCTCTTCCTCACAGTTACAGCAGAGAAGTATTCTCATTCCCCTTGGTTCCCCTGCAGTGCGCCTGTACAGAAATTATACTTACAGCATGTTTTAATCTGTTGTATTTTTGTACACAATAAAACGTGGGGGTTTTTTTCCCTGTAGAGATTTGATTAAGAACTTAAGTGAAAGATGGAAATACCTATTTATAAGATCTCAAGTATTAACGTATATTCTTTCAGACCACTGCGCTCCCTTTTGAGATTCAACTTACCGAGATCTAATAAAATTTGCAGTGCTCGGAGTCACTCTGCCACATTTTGAGTTTCTGCTATCCTCTGCAGATGAAGAAGGTTTCTAGTAGAATTTCTTCTCATGCTTGTTTTAGTCTACTAATGGAGTGACAAGTAATACTTAATTTCTTTAAATAAATGTTATAACTACCAGTGTTTGCTTCAAATGGGCCCAGATTAGTTGTTAGGGTTTATTTTAAGTCGCTCAGTTTCATCTGGGACTACTTCTAAGCATGATACATTAAAATTTCTGTTGTCAGTGGTTGCACACTGAGCCCATTTTGGATGTAACAGCACAAATGCAAGTAGAAGGACCATTAAGTGTTCTTTCCACCACCATAAGGGACACAGAAAACCAACCACAGCTAACGTTAAGGGGGTAGGAGGAAATGAGTGATTCATTCCTGTAGTCATACACACCGTATAAAAGTGCTGTATAGAAAGATACACACAAAAGCTACAAAATTCCACTAATAGAAGTGTTCAAAGGAATTCTGAGATCGCTAATACATTCATTTCATACTTTTGTTGCAAGAATACTTAATCTGTTGTAGGAAGTGAAGAGTTTGATGAGGCAAATTGAATTGCACATGTATAAGGTGCAAAAAACCAAGGATTGTCTTGACGTTATCCCTCTCCATTGCAAGGCACAATACCACTATAGGTTAGTAATTCAGTAAGAAAATGCTTGGTTTAGGTGCTGAGTCTCAGTCGCAAAAAGCATGTGATTTTTGTATAATCTGTAGGGTATCATCATACTGTTGTGCTTAATCAAATTCCCCAAAAGTTTGATTAGTTCCAAAATACTTAAGATTTTTTTTTTACTGTAATTGTTTACCAAGAGCTAAAATCAGTTCAGTGGAAGTGGTGGAAAACGTGTAAAGATTATGTCAAACATCAGTGCTGGAAAAAGAAGGGGGTAAAAGGAAGGCAGAAAGAAATATCCCTGTGTGGCAAAAGGATGGAAAGAGAAAAGAGGGAGAAAACAGGGATGATTAAGGAAAATGAGTGTACACTGTTAATCAACACACTCTTAAAAGCAAAAAAGAGCAGTCAGTTTATATCTTTTGAATTGGACAGATATGGAATGCAAAGTTGCCCTCCAAGCACCATTAAGCAGACATCAAAACTTGCTCTTTTTTTTTTCTTTTTTTTGCACTTTTTTTTTTTTAATGAGAGAATACTGATTTTTAAAAATTTCAGATAAAACAGAAGCATTTTTTTAGCTTATGTAACTTTTCTACTGGGATTCTTCCAGTTAGACATGACATTTTGGTAGAGGGTAAGAAAAGCGGATGTGTTTGGGTCACGAAAATTTGTTGGCATGGAGGAAATAAAGACAAGATAGTGCCTCTTGTGGCCATAAGTAAGGATTTTCAGTGCTTTAGGAATTAACTGAGCATAAACTCACTGAGTCAAGGAGACTTGATGGTTTCCTTGAGACTTGAAGACATGAAGCGAGTGTTAATGGTGGATAAGCACTCTCCTAACTGTGCCTTGCCAAGACTGTGTTGATGATGGGATTGGGAGAGGGGGGAAAAAGGCGGGTAAAACATTGGCAGCAGCAAAACTGGCAATGAACACAAGGTATTAAATCATTACTGGGACTTGGAATATGATTAGGGAAAGTTAATGGAAAACGAAGCCACTGTGCCAAATGACTGTTGCTGGGTTAAAGGAGGCTAATTTGCAACACTGTAATGAAATTAGGCATGCTGCCTTTGTTTCTGACACTGAACAGTGTTTAAAAAAAAAAAAGTATGGGTTGTGCATTTGTGGGCCCTCAAGTTCTCTACTGGATTTGAAAGCTGGAATGGTGCTGCCAAGGTGGAGAGGAAGTGCTTTCTGAGGGGCTTTGGAAAGTGACGGGCAATAGAATGGGTGTGTAAGATGGACACTGAACCCATCTACCAAGAACTGCTCTTATTACAGAGGAATTACAAGGACAATTTCTTGTCTGTCCCCTACCTTTTAAACAGAAATAATTTCTAAAAGGTATCAGCTGTTTTAGCAAAATTCAGAGGGGTGGATATTTCACAGCCTTCTTAAGAAGTCTGTTTAGGCTTAGACAGCAATTTGGTGGCCATTAGAAAGATAATCCTAACTGGAGGTCTGAATCTGCATGGCTGCAATTTAAATCCATTGCTGGATCTGCTGTCCTGGGTGAAAGGAGAAGACCTTTTATCTTTCTCCTTTTTGTAGGTAATGATGTAATCTTATTGCACTGAAGTCTTGCTCTTTAAACTAAGTAAATCCTCCTTACCAATAATACAGTTTTGCAGTTTCTTTGGGAGAGAGGGAGTGTTGTGTTTTGGGGTGGAATTTTTGCTGTTGTCTAGAAAGAGTGGCTAGAATTCAACTTAAATTCTGAATATCTACATTTCCAGCCATCAGACAGTGATCTAGCATCTGTTTTTAGAGATGAGAAACATTCCTTGCTAAAGTCAGTTAACCTAAAGCAGATACATGAACTAAGCTAAAAGAACCATCTAATATATTTATTCCTTTCTGACTGTAAAAAGAACCTGAGGTACAGATGTCAATAGTGTTCACTTTTTAATTCCTGCTCTTTAACACCCTTCTGTCCCATTTACAAAACTCCCAAGGAGTATTTTAGCTTTTTGTTTGTTGGCTTATTTAATAGTTTCATTAAATGAGTAATATTTTATATTGCTTTTTCAATTTATGTAAGTAGCAGAAGCAGTAAAAGCCAGCCTTTTCAGCATGAGTCACTGGAGTGTCAGGAATTCAATATTCATATATAATATACTTTGTTGAAGTACAGTGCAAGTACAAATTAGTATTTTAATTCATCATATCTCTGTTAAGACTTGTAAATAAAATTTGTTAACAGTATGTTCGATTTCCTCTATTGTTGAGCTTGACCTAGAATATAATATTCCTTAGATTTAAAGATGCTCCCTTAATCATAATTTTCCATCTTCAAAAATGTTGGAATGGCCTAAACGTTTTAAAGTCTAAATATTTTATTAAACTTCTATTAAGCAGAGGGCAGTGTTGAAGTAGGGGAACTCTTTTGCAGCTTCTTTAGAAGGTGAATCACTTGGCCCAGTGTGCCTTGTTTAAGGTATTTCATCTTGTTCTTGTGTGTGGGTGCTCCTGGCTCATCCCATGGCAGATGGGCTGTTTACCTGCTACATTATACTGCAGATGGGTGTGAGTCTCCTCTCAGATTCAAGGTAGTCAGATTTTGAGATGGGAGTTGTATGTGCGGGCTAAGGAGACTATTTCAGCGCATGTTTAGATATTGTTGCATTTTTTATTATTAGACTCCAGACAGCAGGTGTGAGTTTTGCTTTGCAGAGATCTTTGTATTTAAGGGATATCTGGGTGAGATTTATGCATACATGTTACATGAAAGAACATGCTGCTCTTTTTTTCTGTTTCTGTACAAAAACAAGGGTTAGAACAAGAATGGCAGCCAGAGTGGATTATAGCTCTGCTGGAACGATGCCAGAAACTCAGTAAACTTTATGTAACGCTGTAATTTATCATACTTCTTTGCCTTTTAAAGGGAGGTTTCTTTGTTCTAACTGTGACCTTACCCTATAGGCTATTGCCTAGGCAACATTCTCCCTCAGAAATTACCACCAAAAAACTGCTTCGTGTCATAAGCACATTCTTTGCATAATTTTATTTATATTCTCATTCAAATAGCGTACATTTTAGATTTTATGTATATCCCTCACACTGAAGGTGGCATAGTATCATTTGCATTAGGGGGCTGAGTCTCTCCTTCATTATATCAGCTAGTGTAAATGGCAAAAATTGTGATTTTAGTCTCATATAGAGTCACTCAAGGCTTTCTAGTACTTAGATAAAAATGATATTTCCTGCCTAAAGATGGAGGACATGTGCCCTTGTGCTGATCAGGAGGGTGTGGAGGAAAGAGTAGAGTTCAAACACCTTATGGGAGTCCCCTTTGCCAGGGAGGTGGGAGAAGAGGGTGTCCTGCTAGCTGCTCCAGCTGCTCCACAATCCTTCCAGGTTCATCACCTGAGGCCTCCCAGGGAAAGCAGGATAGCTTTCCAGGCGGAGGAGGCATTTTCTGGCTGAGCTCAGCTCTGGTTGTGTTGCTCAGGGCATTTCAGAGCTCTGCTGTGGGCTCTTGTAAAGGGGGCCCTACCAGTTCAAGGCTGTATCGAGCTGCACACCTCTCTCTGCCATTCTGGCACCACCTAAAGATGCCAGAGAGGATTGTCACTTGAGACATTGACCACTGCTAGACATGTGCACTTACCACCTTCTCAATATAATTACTCTAGAAATAGATATCTAAGTACGGGTTTGCTATACATAATGTAATGCTAAGCACTGGCAATTAACATAACTGCTTCCTATTTGTGATGTGCAGGGATACAGAATTGCATAGGTGACTGATGTTTTTCTAGATACAAAATATTCCCCTTACAAAATGAGTTAATTTATATTTCCCTGCAATTATCAATAGTAGCAATCAGGTAGGTAAGTACATTTTTTTGAAAGTTACATAGATTATAAAGGAATTGCATGCATTTTTATGTAGGTTTACTTCATTAAATTCAAAATGCATGTGGATTCATGTCCTACAGCAAATTTTTATTGTGATTTAATTTAGCATTTCAGGCATTTCACTATTCAGTATCTTGCTTTCTACATATGTATATTTAATATGCATAATTTTGATCTACTGCTATCAAATAAGCTGAATTAGTAAAAGGCAACACAGTATTCAAATAATTTTGCTTGATGAATACTTTAAAGCCTATAGAAAATACAGTGGAAACGCTTCAATTCTCATTAAAATCTGTCTGGTTTACTCAGTGTTTTGCACAGTAGTACACACTAAAGCCCTTTATTAGGTAATTTCTTGGGCAGTTTTCACAGTGGTAACATGGTTATCTATCTTTTATCTAGAAATACTTCACTCTAAAACATACTCCATAAAAAGGAGGGGTTTTAATTAACAAATCCAGTAGTATTAATTTTAAACCCAGTTGAAGTACTAAGCCAAAAACCAAGAGGGTATGCATTTAAATAGTATCTCTCCAGTAAAAAAATGCTGTTCACATGAACACTGATCTCATCTGCCACATTAGTTTTTTTAAAATGGAGGATCATATTTCTTCCTTGGGAGCTGAATAGCTGTATCAGTGTTTCATTTCCTGAGTAGTAGAGGTTTGGACCAGATAACCTCAAATTAATCTGTATCGTCATATGTCTTGGTCCGTTGGAGGGCTCTGCTGACGCTAGGGGTCTTCACAGGAGCAAAGCACGAAAATGCAGGTTTCTTCCTTGGAAAGGAGCAAATAGTTTTATTTGAAAATGCCGAGTAATGGTACTTCGAGTATTGAAAGTTCTGTTGAAGTCTGATAGGATCTTTTAGTTAAGCATGTTCAACTGGTGCTTCCTTAAAGGATCGTACCAACAACTTCCATTTTGAACCTTTATTTGTATCCATGTATGTTTGAGCACTTTCGTCTAAACTTGATTTTCTTCCTCCCTTTTTTAAACTGAATGTCAAATACTGGGAAAATCAGATTTAATAGGTAGTGTTTATTTTAAAACTATTGAAGTGTTGCAAAATGTAATGAGATGGAGTATCAGCCTAGATGTTTCATTTTAGTTTTGCATCATCCTGGGGTTTTTGTCCATTCCTTAATATGTTTCTGTACCCTTGAGGTGTAGAATGTTCTCTGTTTTTGCTTCCTTGGTGGATATATCTGAATTAGGCATTATGTGTGATTTTCTTAATTTTATTTGATGTATGCTCATAATAGTATGAAAACTACCAAATAGTAAAATAACCTCTTCTTCAAAACAGGTATTTTAAAAAATAAATGTATTACCTTTTTTTTAAGGCACCCTCTGTGTCTTTAGATTATACTCTTCATAAAGTAACACATTTGTAAAACACTTTGTGTTTTCATGAGGTTAATGCTTATATTAAAAAAGTAGTGCTGATAGCATTTAGTCGTTCATGCTATAGGGTGGGAGTAATTCCAGAGGAGAAGCATTCTCTTTGGGGTGTTGGGGAGGCCTCAGTGAGCATCACTCACCAGCCACCTCTGGGCAGCGTCTCAAACAGCAGTTGCTCACAGAGCTGCACATTCACAGCAGCAAGGGAGCAGCTGCTGCCTTTGTGTGCTTTTGCAGCTCCCTTAAGAAATGGCTGATTAGAAATTGAGCAAAAAATGATACTCAGCACAAAACAGGAAGGTGTCTTGTGCTTCTGAAGTGTGCACGTGACATGGTGAGAGGAAAAGGAGATGCAGTAGGAGGAAACATTGTCTCCCTAGAGAGATTTGGCTTTTCAGCACTATGGAAAATGAGTCTTATTTTGTATCATGGGAAGTCAGGTGCTGCAACCCATCAGCAGCTTTTTTGGGAGGGGGCAGTGGGGGGAAGAAAAAAATCAAATCAAGATGTGTAACTGTGTGTGTCTGAGGCAGTATTTTGGCCTTGTCTGCCGTGAATTGCCGTAAGTGATTAAAATGTCCCTTAAAAATGTCAAATTTCTTCCGTCATGGGAAAGTACTGAGGTGAACACCAGTAGCTCTACTTGGAGGTTTGTTGCAAGTTCTGGTGTAAATAATGCCTATCAAATTAACTGCTAGAGAGCTGACCATGATTGTATGGATTTTCCCGCAAGCATTGCTGTAAGTACTCATCAGTTCCAGCTAAATTTCAAGGAAACCATGGTGGCAGATGCCTCCATTTGGTGATGAATGGCAACCCATGTGAATTTACAGGGAATAGGAGAGGACGTGGTCGATGAAACAGCTGCTTTTGGCATAGGGCTTCTCCCGATTAATCCACCTAGGTGGATCTGCCTTTAAGCAAATGAAAGAACAGAAGATACATCCTGGTTGAACAGAGAGGTGTGAAGAAAAGCACCCTTGCTATAAAATGTAGGGATTGCTGTCCTACATTATTGGGTCACCTCGTGCCGTCATCTTTTCCTGTCCATTTCTCCTGGAAATGTTAACAATACTTACCTTTATCATAGAGATACTGTGATGACTGCATTAAAAAGACAATTTAGATTTGTTTGGAAATCTTTGGTGACCTTCAGGCCACAGGCCTGTAATTAGTCGAATAATTTTTTTTCTTTGAATTATTGGCCCTTGTATTGTCATACATAGTCAGTGGGGGCCCATTTGTGTTTCAGCCACAACTGCCTCCTGATGCTGAGTAAACAGCACTTTTTAAATGCAAAATAAATTGTTGGCACCTGATGCTAGTTCAGAATTAACATTATTTTAAAAACCCTGGTCCTCTGCTCCTGACTGCTCAGGCTTATTTCGTGGCACACCAGGTATTGTAGAAAGTAGGGCAAGCGTGGAGAATGGGTTTGCACCCCCTCTCTCCTGCCACCCTCTTGTGCATATGCGAGACCTTCCTCAAAAGCCAGACCTCGGTGCGAACGCAGTCCAGACTGTTTACAATGAGAGAACACCTCAATTCAAACAGCTGTCAGGGAGCAGGTATTAATCATGCCAATATTCAGCAAGTCATGTGTGAGAGCTTTCTTGTTCCTTTGAGCTTAATATGGATAAAGCCAGTAAAGAAAGACAAAATGGAAAAGGTGGCTTCACTGATAAGAAAACCTACCATAAACTCTGAATTATTGACAGTGTGTACCAGATTTGCCTCTGGAGTGTTTCATTAGTATTGTGTACTGCCTCTGCTGCATGTTAGCTTTCTGCTGACATGTCACCTGAGATAACAACATCATCTATTTAAAAGACTCAGGAAAGAGACAAATTAGTTTCCTAGTGTCCTAAGAAAATGTGAGCACTAAATACATTCACAGTGTTTCCACACTCGGTGGAAACTGTTCTGTGTTTTTGATTTACACATTTTTCTTAGTAAAACCAAAAAAAGCCCCCAAATTATTTTTTTCCTCAGAACATGTGACAGACTGGATCAAGGAGATAAATCTCATTCAGGAGATGAAGCAATGTACAATAACATTATGGGACCAGCTGCTCTCTTTGTATAATTTGCTGCATGGGCTGCATTCGTGGAGCCCAACAAGGTCGAAACCAATTAGCTGATTAGAAAGTGCCAGAAATAAGGTAGAGCACTTAAGTGACAGCAGAAGTAAATGCAGTTCTCCAGTCATTTTGCTCAGCATTATTGATCTAAAGACTTACATGGAAAACACTGAGCAGTATATTGTGCCTAAGATTATATTTTTCCAACATCTTTTTTTTTTAACTTACTTAAGAGATCCTAATGAATTTGCAGTACTAACAAGAACAAATTCTGCAGATGAAATGGCAGATTTTAGTAAATGGAACAGCTGAGTGTCGATCTAAGTCAATACTCAAGAGCTACATAAAAACTGAATGTTTTAATAGGTTTACGATAACAAGATTTTTTTTTTAATATTAACTCATTGAAATGTTAATTTGGGGTTCAATTATCAAAGTATTTTTTAGTAATTCTACATTTCTAGGGATATAAGATCAGAGTCATATATTGGATCAGAGTCGTATATTGCACTTGCAGGCAAGATGGCTGGTGATGAGATGTAAACTACCCAGAAGGTAGCATTCAGAGCAAATGCTAAAAAAATAAATAAACAGAAAGTGGATTCTGGAGAGCTCCATGTTTTAAAGATACGAGCTGTACTTTTCAGCTCTCAAATTATCTCATGAAAGCTATAATTTGTCAAATTCTCTCTAGGCTGGTGCAGAAAAGCCCAAGGGCGGCGAAGAAATTGGGAATGATGGTAGGCTTTGTGCGTAGGGTCTACAGAAGCGCAGCAGCACATCCCATGACACCACTTATATCCGTGGGTGCGGGACAAATTGCATCTTGGGTAGGAGAAATGAAGCCAGCTGGGTGTAAACAGAAGCATTTATAGCTCTCCCGTCACAGGCACTGCTGTGACCTCAGCGTGGCTGCTGACAGATATCCTTGAGCCCTGCTAGAGCAGAACATCTTTCATTAAACTCCAAGCACCTATCTGGGCTCACACAAGGCTCTCTCCAGGATGGAGAGAGAGCCAAGTCCAAATAGTTCCTGGAAGTTCGGTGGTAAAGGAGGGCGAGCAATATTTTTTTTTGAGCAGGTTGACTTGAAGGCACTGAGCTATATTCTTTCATCCCTTAACATGTATAAGTGCTGTGTAACACTGCTGTCAGGAAGTATTGGGAAATAACACTAATAAGTGGCATACTAAAAGAGGTGGCACAATTGTGAATACCTGTTTGTTGTAGGGCAGTGTTGGAGACGGTATACTTGCGTACACGGTCACAGATAATTGTTTTCTGAATGAAGTTGTTTGTACATAGTTGTTTACTCTTTCTTTTGTATTTGTATAGCAATAGTGGATCTCTGATGTTGCTGTTAATGTTGCCTTTCCTTACATTTTGCTAGGGTTGAAACAGGCTCTAAATATCACTACTGCTAATGGTACCATTTTTTTATCATCTATTTGTTTTTTATATAGGTGGGTTTTTATTAATTTCTTTAACATAAACTTTAGATAACTTACAAATAAAATAAGCAACTATTGTAATAGGCAACTGAATATAAGGCATGGACTTTTTCTGAGGAAATGCACAATTGACTTAAAAGAAGAATGTTTGTTAATAGTAAATGAATTTGCTAACTAGTTTTCGGAGCAATTTACAGCCCTTTCAGTCAGGTGCCTGGAGCTTTGAGTGGTGCAAGCTGGTAAATGCTCCATAATATGAAAATACCAAATGTATGGAAAATGGGAAAATGTAATGTGGTCACGGCCCAGAGGCTGAACTGGGGACAGTTAGCCAGGATGCTACTCAGTCAACACCTGGATTACTGATTTAGCTTTGAAAATTCCTTCTTTGGATTCTTCTACAGTGGCTTTCCAGGTCAGTCCTTGGCTCTTCTTTTGGTCCAGTAAAAAATCCTGAGCTTGTTGTAAAAGAACTGCCAAGGTCTCACTGACACTTACTCTTCCTTGCTCCTCAGTCATTTTTGCTCAGAAAAAATGAAAAGATTACTGCTCTTTAAATATCCCTTCACAAGGGTCTGTGAGAACTGAACTGTCTAAATTGACGTATCTGGTTAGATAAGCCTCTTTCTTTATGAAAAATAAATACTTGACTTTTGTCAGTTTTTACCTCCTCAGGAAGAAACCGCATGTGTGAGCCTGTTTTGGAAAGTGGCTGTTAATGAAAGAGTGGTACACTGGTGTTACAAAGTTCTGTCCCCTCCATTCAGATTTCATCAACTAACAGCATCTCTTGTACTACATCTGAACAGTTGTGTAAAAAAAGGCAAAACTAAATTACCATGCCTGCAAAATTATTCTGTCTTTAATCTGTTAGAAATGTAGATCCATTGAGATGAGGGTAAGTTACAGATTTGTGATCTCAGAAACTGAGGTCTTATGGCTGGTGCTGGATAGTCTTTTTCCTATGTATTTTGACTTATATAAGGTAGAGTTGATATTCAAGTATATGAAAATGTCACTTAACAGTTCAGTAATAAAATGTAGTTGAAGTGGAAAGATCACAAATATCTCAGGGGCTTGAAATCTTGAGTTCTACAAAAAAGTTAGGTACATTATTTTAATTAGCACATTTAGTCTATGGAAAAAGAGTGTATGATTCTGTAAACTGAAGATTTATATTCTGTTATCTTCTGTTTATCATACATAGCTTCTCCTGAAAAATGGTTGTTGTGGTTTAGGAATTTTGAAAAGATAGGTAGGGATCTCCTTGGCTGTCAACTGCAGCCCCTTACTGTTTCAAGTAGCCCTTCATATTGATCCACTTTCTTTGCTTGTAAAACATACTGCAGGTACATGTAGTTCTGGGAAAGGGATGGAAACTGCATTCCTTTTTTCTATTCCAAGGCTGTTACAGATTTTCATTGGTTTAATGTTTAGACTTCTAATTTTTTTTATTTTTTGATTTGCAGCCTAACTTTATTCATGGCCACCTTATAGTTATTTATTTGTTCTTATGCCAGCTGTGGCTCCTAGACTGAATAATTTCTCCTTCCTTTCACTATTCAGTTCCCTGGCATATTTTCTCTTGACTTTCATTTCACCAGACCAGATATGCTTAAGCATTTTCAGTCTCTTTTTGTCAGATAGATTTTCCATTTCTCTGATCATGTTGGCACCTCTTTTCTGCACTTCTTCCAATTTAAGCTTATCATTTCTTAACATGAGTGAACAGGGTTCTATGGCAATTTAGAGATAGCAATGATTAGATTTTGCCCATATCACTGTTTCCTTCTCTCCTGAAAAATCTTGTTTGATGCAGCTTGGAGTTGCATTGTCCATATAACACTCATACTTAAATCCTATGACTTATCCTTTTCCGCCTCAGTCATTTTCAACTGATGAAATTCTGCCTTATGAAGAAATGATTTTATTAGTCCTTAGGGAGATGGCCTTGGCATTTATATGCTAGATTTTTATTTCATTGGTGTTACTCGTGTTCTCAAGGTCACCCGGTTCTTTGCATACAAATATCCCAATGCTCCTTGGTATTGATTATCTCCCCAAAAATGAATTACCAGGATAGGTCACTAATATAGTACTGACTCTTTGGCTAAAGTAGTTACAAAAATAACAAGATTTCTCTCAAGACTGGTCCTTGAGGAGCTCTCTTAATAACTTCCCTCTTGTGTGAAACTTTCTAACAGTAATCACATTCATTTCCCCATTAGTTACTTACTGACCTAATATTTATGATTTTAATCCTAATTTTATGTCAACTGAGTAATGATTTCCCATATGGCGTGATATGAAAAATGCTTATCTGAACTTCTGGTATGTGAGGTCTCTCACATTTCCAGTGTCTAATAATCCCCAGAACCTTGAAGATAGCTACTGAATTGATACAGTGTGATCTGCCTACTCATCCTCCCTTGACCTGCATGTCTTTAAATTAAATACACTTACTCTGAACACATTCTTTGAAAAAATACACATTTTTTAAAAGCTTTCCAACCATCTGATTCTATAATTGCTTCCTCCTCTCTCCTACTTTGCTGCCCTATGCTATTCTACTCTCTTCTCTACCTATAGGACAAGATAATGATCCTGCTACCTGAAATATTCTCTTCCTGTTCTTTCAGACTTTCGACTGGGAATTGTTCTGTCACCCTCAGCTTAATCCTTTTGAGCTTTTCTTCTAGTTTTATAATTAACTGATCATTTATGTTTTTTACTCTTGTTACACATCTTCATCTCTGCATTCAATTTTTTCACCCTAATCCCATATTCTGTACCATCTTCACTACATTTTTATATGTTTCTTTTTTTTTTTTGTATTTAATTCATGTAGGTGAAAAATACTTTACTATTCGCTCTTATGTACAGACATATTTATTGCGAATCCCAGCCCGTGTGCATGTGTATAGTTGTTTACCAATAGCAAATATTTTTGAATAATAAAATATCTTTGAATTAAACAGTAGAACCCTTCAGATCTTAATCCTTAATTCCATACAGAAATCTTTGAAGCAACTTTTTGCTTACAAGACACTCCTTATGCAGAGGGTTAGGCAGGTATTCGAAGGAGCAGCAAAATTTATTTGCTTAGGTTTTAGTCTAGCCTATCCTGTGCAAATAAAATTAAAGAATAGTTTTCAGATTTCATATTACAATCTGTGTTACAGGAACACATTAATTTCTCTTTTATGTGCTAAGTCAACCTAGTGTTCAGATTAAGTATGGTTTTGGAAGACTGAAAGGAGGAAATGGAAAATATCAGTCCAGTGGTATCAATCCAGGGAACTGAGTTCCCTCCTTTGAGAAGGAGGGTGACTGTGAAAGATAAGGGGAGAAAAGGAAGAGGAAAAAGATTTTGAGCCTTGCAGAGAAAGATGTTCACTGGAGGCAACCACAGCTTCAGTGACACAGTGAAGTAGAAGTCTAATATAAAGAAAGACAGTGTATGCTGTCTATAATGTACTATAATAATTTATTCACCTGAGAGCACACAGTGACAGTGAATGGTTCTAGACATGTTTGGATTATATGAAAAAGGTGAAAGGCAAAAAAATGTGAGAGATCAAAGCTTAATTATTATTTACTTTTTATTTGTTTATCCAACACAAACATTAGAGTAACTTCTGCTAACTTTGCTGACCTCCTTTGTCTGTAGGATATAATTAATAGGGGGATTTTTTTTTGCCTTTTGGAAGGAATATAGTGTCTTTCAAGCTTATGAATAATTCAGGTACTCCATAGTGTGTTGCATTGCTTGCCAGATACTGGGCCACTAATCTGATTTTAATTTTCATAATTCAGTACTAAGAAAAATTCTGGCTCCTTTTGTATGGATTTCGATAGTAGCTGCTGTAATCATAGTGTAAAAGTGTTCAGTATATTAATTTAATAATACATAGCAAAATCCAGAACTTCTTGCCTTGAGAGACCATAGGGTTTCTTTAGTTGCATAATTATATTTGCATGGTCAGGAAGGGGATCATGAAAGGATCATTTGGGTGGCTGAGAGCTGTGCAGGTAGGTGTGTGTGTGTGTGTGTGTGTGTGTGTGTGTGTGTGCCTGCATTTGCCAAGTTTCTGTTGAATCATACGTACTACAGGAGAGCAGGATGTGTTTTAGGACAGAAGTGGCCAAGCTTTCGCAAAGCTTCTCTGGCTCCTCGTTGGGGTACCTTGTTGCATAACTTAGAAGAGTCCTTAGCTTGTTCAGGACTGCATACTGTAAGGAATCCATCATGGTGCTTCTTCATCTTCATTGAAATACCAGCTCATTCCTCCCAGAAGAAGTGTCAGAGCTGTGCTGGGCATACTTCTGCTAGGCAATTAACTGGGGCGAGATACTTTGGTGTCTTCTTGAATGGTAGAAGAGCGTTCAGTAAGTTTTAGTGAAATGAAACTGATTGTGTAATCTTTTAGACAGTGCCAAACATCCAAAGTAAGTGGATGAAAGTTTTAAAACAGAAGCTTAACTCTTGTGTTTGTTGGAGACTCTCATGGAGCTCCCAGCAATTCCTGCTACAGGGCTGCTTTAACACCTAGTCAAGAAATGTAGGTCCATAATTTGTGGTGTTTAGTGTTTATAATGACCAAAGATGCCAGTGGTATAGGAGTTCAGTTTAAGCCAAGAGGCAGCAGATAAAACAGTGTAAGGAGGTACAAGTCCCAGGAAACAGATTTGAAAGAATAAACATAAGGTCAGCTTTGATCATAGCCAGAATTACACAGCTTCTTTCTGCAGCTTTTGTGCTGAGTAGGGTTTGGCCTGGCTGGTAATACTGTTGACTGCTTTAATACATATTGTTCTTTGCAGACACTGTTTTGAGGCTCTGAATAGTCAGGATCCACTATTTGGGGTTTTTAATTATTATTTTAGTGGTCTCTGCATCATTGAGAGGACTTAGGAAATGTAAACTTCGGGTTTTTATTTTTTCCTCAGAAGTTTCATTTGTAACAAAAAATAACTAATGAAGGCTGTGTCACAGAATTTGTTACTAGAAAAACTTACTTTCACCAGGAGAATATATTCTCTGTAAGTGATTTGTTGTTCTCATAATTTTAAGTATTTATAAAGGATTCCTTTTAAGGGTTAGTTAAGTTATATGGGGGGAAAACATTTCACTAGCAAGTAAGTTCCCAGAGGAACAGTAACAGCAAGAAACCCTGTTAGAGTAATAGAAAGGTTTATAGCTATATGAATCTATATGGGAGTCTTACACAAGCCCCTACTCTGATAAATCACTGAGATATTAGATTATGCTGAAAAGGATGAAGATGTTCATCCGACTATGTTTTCAGCTACATCAGTAGTTAAGTCAGTGCTAAGGAATTATACAGATGTTTCAGTGATTTAAAGGAATAGAATAAAAATGCACTTTTATCTAAATGGCATGCCAGTTTGGTGAATAATATTGAGAATGGTTGTAAAGAAACAGTAGGTAACAAAGTAAATTCTATTCACTCAGCTTTAACACTGTAATTAAAACACAAATGCTGTTTATGGAAAAATCTGTTGTTAAAAAACAATTACAGTAGCTTGTTTTATTTTATTCTTTCATTGAAAGACAGTGAAGAATGTTACTATATTTTTCTGTTTTCAAGTAAAATGCTATTGAATTTTCATACATGATCATTTTGCTCTTTTTCTCCTCCCGTCTATTTCACCTTTAAGTTTTAAAGAGCTATTTTTTCCATAAATATTTGGGTCATTTTTAAGTGCTGTCAGCAATTTGTTAGTCAGAGTAAAGCTTACTCTAGTTCCAGTCATGGATTTGTGAAAGCTTCCAGTATTAACTGCTGCAAATAGCTTTTGTGGCAGCACACTGCTCTCCTCTCCCCCCCAGCTCGCTGGACATCCATGTCCTCTGCTATTTAAATGAAGGTGGAGCATCCTGCCCTGAGATGTTGCATTCTTGTCATACTAGTTTTTTTCTGAGCATGATATTCAAAGAATAGACAAAACCATGCCAAAATAGTGATGGCTATTAGTATATCTGAAACTGCAGATGTATCTTACATTAATAAATCCTTATTTTCATGAGTTTAGTAATGAATATTAGAATAGCTGGATCAGAAGGGTTTCATATTTTCAAATGGATACACTTCAAAGTAAGATCTACACAAACACAACGTTGTAATTAGATAACATGTCACTGCTGTGCGTTTCGTTCATTTGTTTTTCCACTGCCTTGATAATTATTGTGGTGAGATGATCTCCTTATTTACTGATATTCTGTAGGATCACACCAGGAATTCACCTGAAATGACTGTCTGCATTGTTACAGGGTCTTCTGCTGAGGCTTTTCTAATGCTAATGTAGGTCATAATTAATCAATAGTGATTGTGCAAAACATAAAACATTTATATGATCTTCGTAACTGGCACCTAAATTTTCCACAAGGGACAGCCTGAAATAGTAGCAGAGCTTGTCCTTGTATTTCTCTCTTGTAGGCTTGTCCTGTTTGATGTGCTGGTGTGCTTGCCCTAAATAGTCTCTGAGGTGAGTTGTTTGGATGTGTCATTTCAAGTGAATATAGCTTTGCATACTCGTGTAGCACATGAAAGAATAGAATACTGAGAGATTCTAAATAGCATACAGGAAAATATGAAATATTATTCTTTTCTGCTAGTCTTACAGAAGCAGCACATTAATCTGTCAATTAATATTATTTCTTGAAGTACCATTTTGAGTAGTTAATAAAGAAAAAGCTTTATGTACTTATTCAAAGAGTGGTGGTTTACTTCCTGTGTGAAGCACAGTCTTAAGCTTCTTCTAATATTAAGAACAAGCACATTCTTTTCTCATCTGTTTGTTTTGTTTTTATACCTTACATTCTTTGTTCTAACATTTTTACTACTATGTTTCTGCTTGATAGGCATTACAGTAGACTTTCCCACAGAAATAGGACTTAAAAGTGGTAATTTACTTAAAGTGACTGGGTACTGTGTCCTGATTCTCCAGAGCTAAAGTCAGTATATGTTTAAACTCTTTGGTTTATTGCTGTAATGTTTTTCTTTCTTTTGACTGCATATTTGTGCAGTACCCAGCACACTAGGACTCTGATCTTAATTAAATCTCAGGACTGAGCTGAAAAAAGAGTGAGTATTTATTATCTGGGAAAAATATGAAAGGGAAGGATCTGGGATTCAATAAACTCATGTAAAATGGAGTAAGCAATTCCCTCCTCACTCTTGTCCACCCAAAAAATCAACCCACCAACAACTATAGGAGCAGTTAAAAATTTAATTTAGGTTCTTAATTCTTCAGATGCACATGGGAGACTGAGTGGTTATCAAATTCATTAGTGTTTAAGTCAGCACTGACGCAATACTGTGTCTACAAAAAGTGATCTATGCAATTAATTTGTAACTCTTCCTTAGGAGTGTGTAAAAAAACTGAAATCACATGAAACTGAGGGAAAGCTTTGGTTCTACCATAAACATTATGTTGCATTATATTGTATAAAGGTAATGATCTAAAACTGTATGGATGCCAGGAAGAACAACTCTCCAATTGCAAAACCTGGAGATGAAGCTGGTTCTGTTACCTAAGATCTTGTTTTTTTCCAAAAGATAGAGCTAATAAATTTTTCATACGCTAATTATTTTGCTGTATTGTTTTGAGTGATAAATTTTGATGTTCACGTTTAGGAAAAAGAGATTTCTGACTGACATTATTGAGGATATTGTTAAGAAGTACTGGAGGTATTGGAGGTGACCAAAGTTAAACATAGTAGGTTTTACTGAAATGACTAACTATAATAGATGCCTGACTCCCATGAAAGTTGCTGGAAGTAAGGTGCTTACTCATTTGGATGCTTTTATAATCTCCATTAGGTGCTTTTGTGCATCTTTAGACATGTAAATACTGCATCTGCTGGTCTAAACAAAGAAGTAGGTGCACTGGCAACATTTACAATGACAGAAGTCAGGTATGCTTTGCCTCAGATCAGTGGGTTTTGTTCATTTATGCCTCTGTCTGAAGATACTCTAGGTGTAATCAGTTTGGTTGCCAGCTGACAAAAAAAAAATCAAGTGAGAAATGATACTTGAGGAGGACAGATAAATGTATTTTGAAGACGAAAAGGCAAAAACTAAAATCACTTCCATATGACACAAAGCTATAAGTGTGTGATGTGTCTTAGTTAGTTTCATATATAACACCTGATGCTAAATACTTGGCCAAAAAATAGAAAATTGGAGCCACACAATACAGAGCTCTTCTGTTTGACATCAATTCCATAATACAATAGAACTTATCATTTGTAAGCTTGTCTAGTTTTCAGTAAAAGACTGAGAACAATTTGATCTGTCCTGATGCATCAAACAATACGGTACAGATGGTTTAAAAACGAAACAGTTAATCAAGCAAAATTTTACTTAAACTACCTTATGATTCATCAGCCAGTCTGTGCACACTGTCAGTTGTGCCTTTCTGAGCAATTATTTATAGACTATTTAGCCTGGACAGCATGTGGAATTGCTCAGAATAATGCTGTATTATGAATTACTGCTTCAGTTTGTTTCAGTTCAATATGGACTGACAACACGACAGTGAGTCAAGAAAACTGCTGTTTTCTTGAATGCAATGCAGTATAGCATTTATACTGGAAGTTAAGTTTTGCCTCAAGTAATGCTTTTTCTATGTTAAAATATTCCTGAAATAAACTATGAAATGGTGTGAGAAACAGAATTACTTATTTAATCTTATTTAATTGTGTTTCTACTTCTTTTTACATATGTACTGTCATAAACTTTAGAAGTTGCATTTCTATCAGTGAGGGTCACTACTGAGTTCTTACCTGCATGATTCCTATTCAAGCACAAAACACCAACTTGGAAACAGCAACAGACAATATGATGGAGAAGTTCCTTAGTGGACTGAATGATAGTTGAATTTTTTTAGGGAAATCAAAGAAATGTATGGAATACAAGGGAGCTGAGAGATGTCAAATATATCAGGCATGTCAAGAACTGAACAAGCTTGACAGGCTGTAAATTAAGGAAAAGGAATTGGAGAAATTGGAAAGACAAAAAAAAAATAAGAGGGGAAAAGGGGGATAATGCAGTTATGGACATGAGGTATTTATAAAGTTTATTATATACTACCTAGAGAAAAGACAGTTGAGTAACTTTTCTTGTGCTGCACTTTGGAAAGTGGAACGACAAGGAGACAGAAGTGGGGCTGGTGGCATCAGAGGTGACATCTGGTTTGGTGACTATGACCTTAGTAGTTGCATTTAAACTGCATGAGTAATGCTTTTGGGTGTCCTGGTTGCTTGTTCATCAGTGTGCCTGGAAACCAGGGTGGAAATGGTAAGAGAAAGAATATGAGGAAAGGTCACTGTGTACAGTTAGGTATCATTCTGGCTAACTTGGGACATGAGCTGCTGACTGAGTATCTGTACTGAGTCTGGGTCAGAAGGAACTAACTTCCTTCATTGTAGCTCATATGCTGATTTAGGTTAGTGACTAAAACAGTGGTAACACACCAGGGTTTTACCTATTGCAGAGCAGCACCTGAATAACAAAAAGGCGTTTTCTAACTTTGCCCAGAGCAAGTAGGCTGGGGGTGGGTGTGCAAAAGCTTGGGAGGGAACACAGCCAAGACAAGTGACTGAAATCAACCAAAAGGCTGTTCTGTGACTTAGAATGTCATGCTAAATGATGAAAACTGCAGGCTGGTCTTTGCAAAGCAGTTGTTGCTTGGAGGCTGTATGAGCACTGGGATGCTTGTGGGAGGGCCTTTGTTTCACTTGTGTATTTTTGCCATATTTTTTTGCTTTCCTTTTTAAATTGGCTTTGTCTCAACCCAAGAGTTTTTTCTTACTTCTGTGATTCAAATTCTCCCCTCCATGCTTGGAGGTGGTGTGAATGGGTGGCTGGTGGGCACTTAATTTTTGACCAGGGTCAACCCACCACAGTATCTGAAATTTCAATGTCCTTCTGATTCCTACTGTTCAGAGATAGTCAGAAAGCTGACAACTAGAAATGAAGCAGTAGTTTTGGTTTATCTATAGTTGAAAAAAATATATTTGATTCAAAAATTAAAACAAAAGGAAAAAGTAATATTAATACAAATGTTTTACAGGAACTGATTATTTCAATGCCCATTTAGGGGTTTTGGACGTTTTTGTGGCATTGTGGTATTACTTTTCTGGTAAGTAAAATTATCTGTATCACTTAATATTCCGTTGCAGGTCCCCAGTAAGCAGTTGTTTTTATGATACATTACTTCACACCTCTTAAGCCTGATCATCTAATATTTACAAACCTCAGGAAATCTGTAGGAAAATAAGCAGACTTTTTATCTGCCTATAACAATGTTTTGGGTTTTTTCACTAGTATTTTTGAAGTAATGCTTTAAAGACTGATTGAGCCATTGGTCATGACATTTTGCTCATCACTTGGGGACTATCTCAATGAATACAAACTTTTGGTACTCAAGTAGTCAACCAATACTGAAGTTGTATCTGCTTACTTACTTTCTATTTTGAGTCTTGAGAGAAATATTAGTATCTGTCATACACACTTCATGCCTTTCAGAATGTCTTGTTAAGGTGCAAACTAAAAGACTAAAACTGTGACTCACCTACACCTTCATATAGGCACTACAGTCTAGTTTCCTCTCCTGTTAAGTGACAGGCACTTCTGTATAGTTAAGAAAGTAGTAACTCAAAGAGAAATGAAAATTATTTAAAATGCTATCTTTGCTACAGCCTGGTTGTTCTGGAATGATGGTTTGGTTATTAATACATTTAGGTTCATAAATTTATATGCATATAATATGTGTGAAAGTTAGCAATAGAAGATGCAGATTGAAAAATATGTGGGCCTGGCACTCTTTCCACTACCAAGGCAGAATTAACTGTGCTATGCATTTGTTTGTCTGAACTAATTATAAAATCTCATGTGTGTTGTAATCTATATCATTCTTGATGAAAACCTGGTTTCACTGTTGTGGGTTGGATGCAATGTTCCCATGTGTTCCTGTTTCTAAATAAGTGCAACTCTAAAAACTTGCTATCTAAGCTCTGTTGCCCAACTGGAGAATAGGAACTCCAAGCTTAAAATACAAAGCATTCCCACTCTTAAATGACACTTTGTTGTAATTTACTATAATTTGACTACTTTATGTGTGCACCTATTCATGGTTTGGGTGTAGATTCTGACAAAGAAGCTTCCTGGAAAGTGGATGATAAAGATGTGATGATGAACTTGTCCTTCATTCTAAATGCAAACACCAATTTTCAAGGGAGCTAATTAAAATCTTTATCTGCTCCCTAGTTGCAAGAGAGCTCTGCCTGGGTGTGTATGATAAGTTCATGCTGATAGAGATTTCTAATTTGATAGGGGCTTTTTTTCCTGATTTTATGAGTACAGCATTTATTTTTTTTTATGTTCATAAGTCTTTGCCAGAGGAAATGCCAGTCTTCCCCTTAAATGTTGCAGGTGGGAAACAATGCTTGGCAAGTGGATTTTGATCTTTTTCTTCCTTTGTGTATGTGGAAAAAAATGGCAACTCATCTCATCAAAGTTATTTGTGAAGGAAAATACTTCTTTCCAACCCAACTGACTAATGAACGATTGTTCTGAGGAGAGCTGAGTCTGAGGTAGCGTACAGGATTTTGCTAAACTGTGAGCTTCTATTACCAGACCTTTGTGAAAGTTGTTTTGTTGTCTTAAAAAGGACATGCTTAGTTTTCTAGGTATAGAGGGGCATACTGTACATGATCTTGATTCTGGCAAAGAACATTAAATGCCTAAACTGGCATTACAAGTTGTCAGCTGGTCACGTTAGTTGACTTTAATAATTGCTAGTTGAGCAAGTCCACAGACAGACTGGAAGACAGAACATCAAAAACTTGCCCTTCCTTTGTCAACTTGTTAACTGTATGTCCTTAAGTTAGTTTCACTTGTGGCATGAAAAAACCCAATTGTTCTTTCTGCAGAGAGTTCTGTATGAGATACTTTGTTTGATATCTTTCATAAATTAAAGGTTATGCTTGTAGTTTAAGCTGGAAATTGTTTTTTAGTAGCAAGTAAATGAATTGATCAGCGTGGAATTAGAGGTCATGAAATTAGTGTGGTACAAGAGGTCAGAATGAGAGTTTGAGGGTAGGAGTTGGCACAATATAAGGAAATGAAATTTTTTTGATCTGCAGTGAACTATTGATTCTTACTTTTAATTGCATGCTTCAGCATTCAGGTGAAAGAAAAATGTTTACAACAAAGCAAGATGTCTGTGTCACAATCCGCTTTTGCTATAGTAAAAAGATTAATGTTAATGATCAATGAAGAAAAAGCAGAAAGAATGTTACTAAGTGACGTCTATACATCAGTTAAGTGGAAACAGGAGTGTGATATTTACACAGAATTTCAAATGGGAACCAATAAAGTAGGGTGCTAGTTGAAATAATCTTTTTGTGTTCTTGTCATTTAAGTGCAGACCAAGGTGTGTATTTGCCCATATGTATTGTGTGCTAGTTTTGATTAGGAAGTAGAGAAATGGACCAGAATTTCCTTCACTAATATTGTATCATTTTAATATATAAACAAGAATTTCAGTGCAAATTCTTCTGGAAGAAAATATCCCCAAAAAGAAAGTAAAAAAATATCCTGAAACAAGAGAGACCAGAAAACGCATATAAGCTTGAATACTGACATGTGGGACAGGCACCTTTTTTTTCAATGGTGACAACTCAAAGATGTTGGGCACATGTCACCAAGGTCTTTTCTTTATAAATGTCTAGCTGTGTCGTACCATATGGATACCTGAAACAACACACAGGGAAAGAAAAAATGTGCCAGTTGCAATTACCAGATCAGACAGTTCTAAGTCTGTGTGTTCACATGACTCTATATTGTAGTCACTTTGTGTTCTCCTCTTGCTTTACCAGATAAAATGAAGCATAGTTCCACCTAGGTTTTAGACTGACCTGTTGGATTCTGTGTTTGCACTTGGCTGTCTTACACTTGTCTGTGCCATGTAAGGAAAGAAAATTTATGTAACAACATTATTATTATTATTATTATTATTATTATTATTATTATTATTATTATTATTATTATTATTATTATTATTTCTCCTTCACCATTCTGAATAACAGGAGCCACTACTAATGAAATTAAAATCATGGACATACCCAGTTTAAGGCATACAGATTTGTTCAGTACAAGTGGTGTCACTTACAGTGCTAAGGACCAGTGGGTGATGCACATGTGTCATGCAGTGGTTTTGACTAATTCCTGTAATATGAAGGCATCAATTTCCTTGCCTTTGCTTAGGCAGAAGTATAAAAAAATTCAGATCATTTAATTGAAGAGGAAGAATGGTTCCAAAAATTCAGACCAGGGATTTTCTTAGCCTTGGATCTACAGTGTTAAGCATCATAATTGCCAATAAGCCGTAGTAGATTTCCAGAGAAGAGAAGAATAGAGTAACAATACATAACACATCTCTAGAAAATTCCCAGCCTCCAACTGTTTTCAGCTCAAGGGATTTCCTAAACCTGGTGTGATATCACCAGCTCTCAATGAATCTCTTTTCTAAATTCATGTTAAGTTTCCCCATACAACTTTTTAAAATTTTCTTCTACCCGTAAATATGTTTCTGGCAGTTGCATGGATCTTTCACTTGTTGGGCAGAGAACCACTTTCTTCTGTTTGTTTTGCACTTTGCTCCAGCTTCCTTTAAAGTTGCTAGTTTTCCTGTATATGTTGTGCCAAACCTAAAATGATACAGAGTTTGAGTCCTCTGTCCTGATAAAAATTATTGCAGAAGATCACAGAAACCCAGCTTTGCAACTGAACTTATTTACAGACAGCTTTACAGAAGAACAGTAAAATTTTTAAAGCATGAAGAGGATAGAAATTGTCTGATGATACTTTTCCTCACAAAACCCTATTGCATACCTGGTCTGTATGGATGATAAAAGGCACTGAGATCAATTAGCCTTTGTTTTTAGTTGTGTGGTAGGTACTCATACTTAACACAAGTTACGCTAGAAAGCTACAAGGATAGTGATATAAGCTGGATTTTGCGGATTGTTTGAATAACAGCCAGTGTTTAGAAGATGAGAGGGAGATCTAATAAAAGTAATACAGGCTGGAATGATGTCTGTATTCACTTCTTATTTAAATCATTTATCATGTAACAAAGACTTCATAACATTGCTTGGGTTGAAGCTTGAAATTTGTGCTTTGGTGTAATTAACAATCATTTGCAGTAAAATAAAGAGATTGTCCAAATCTCTGCATATGTCACCTGATAAATTTAGGTCAAGGCTGACTGAAAGATCTTGCTGGTCTAGATTGTTAAAGACTTCTGTGGTTGTTTCAGAGTGAGGAGTATGCTTCAGAATGAAAGGGATGGGGTTTTTTTGGTACCAGAGATAAAAAATACCATCAGAAGCCCCTGAAAAAAAAATTTACTACTGTCTTCCAAAAATAAAAGAAGTTTGCAGTACTGGGAGTTTTGGTCCTTTTTCATTTTCTTGCCTGAATAATGATAATCCATGGAATTATTCAGTCTCTTTCTATGTTTCTAAATATTCAGAACTTTTAAAAAAGAGAGACCAATGCACATGGTGCAGAGATACATTTTTAAAACTAACTGAAGGGATTAAAGAATGTGTGAATTTTGTACCTCAACAGTTTGTGTTGGTAATAAAAGTATTTTGCACTACTAAATGGTGTTATGAGCACTGAATACTGGGATCATGTCATAGCTAAATATGTGATAGGTGGGCTACAGCTGTAGCATTATCATCAGCAGTGGAACAGACTACTATTCTTATTGACAGGAGCAGAAAAACCAACTAAATAGTTTTCTTCTGAACATTGGTTAAAATTACTTTGTTGACAAGATACCTTTATATTGCAGACTGAGGTACTGCTGTGCTTCCTTTCAAAATATCACATAAACTTTTCTAGTGAAAAAAAAATCTGTCAGAAAGTACACATCTGAAGTCATTTAATCCCAGTCATTTGTGGTAGAGGTGGCAGCAGGATGACATTGTAAATTTACTCAGTTTTATACTTTTACTCTCTGAATCTGCTTGGTCTTTATAACATAACTGCAGACAAGCCCTTAAGTTTGCAGATGTAAATAGCCACTGTCAGAATGTGTTTCATGCAGAGCAGAGCTATACCTTCACCTGAATACCTCTCAAGGTGAAGCTGTCTGCTTACCCTCATTGTAGCTCATGTTACAGAAATGAACAGTTAATCTTTTCTGTGGACTGATTTTTTTTTTTTCCAAAAAGGAGTGAGAGCAAACTGAACGTATCTTCATCTTCCAGTGTTTCTGGTAGCATGCTTTATAAGTTGGTCATTGACCTTTCTTGATAAGAAAGCCTTTTCCCATCATCTTTTAATACCTGCTGCCTCCTTCCTCTCTCTTACTGCATTTCCCCCATGATGCTCATACTACTGAGGAGGTGTCTGAGAACTACGCTTTTGATGGAGAGCTAATCCATTAAAAATATACCACTAGCTTAAGTATCTTTTTATGCAATTAAAAAACCTAGACACAGCAAAACAAAACAACTCCTACCCCCAACCTTCATTTTGTTTGCGTTTTGTATCTCCATAGACGACACATAAAGGTTTTCCACAGACAGTATTAGTATTCTGGCAAGCTCTCACTTGTCATCTGTAGACCACCAAAGTGCTGACAGATGCACTGTTTTACAGAAATGCAAAAATTATATTTGTGTTTCTGTATGTATCCTGCAAAGCCCCAAACCATTTAGATCTCTCCTTGCTACTCTGTTCCAGCTCGCTCAAGCCATCTGCTTGGTTTTCCTGCTGCATTTGGTCTCATTAGTCATGTTCACATGTACTTCAGGCTGCTTAATTTCATTATGCAAAGTATTATGCACTGTTCATCCAATAAGTGAGAGAGGTTCATTCTGCTCCCTAAGGGACTTGTAAAAAGAAGTTTTAAATCTCTAAGAAAACCTAAAAATTCTTGTTGAAACATGGTTCATGCTTCATTGTTACCTATATTAAAACATACTAAAACTTACTTTATATATTTTTCTGTCTTTTTCTGACTCCCAAATGTTAGCTCCTGTCTCCTTAGAAATATTTGCATCTAATTAGGATTTTTCAACACAGTTAAGATCTCAGCACAAAACTACATGTCATATTTGAAAGTTTCCTTTTTGGCAGATTTAGGTTTTCTGCCTAGCAGTGAGATTGCCAGTTCTGACAGAATGTGTTTGTAGCCTTGCCTGTGAATATTCCCTAGAATTAGCAGAATCATAAGCCTTTTGAAAAGAATTCACAGAGGGAAGAGGGATCTGTTAATGAAACAAAGATGAAAAATCTCCATTTGCAGTCATTGCTAGGAGTCAGACTTCTGCTCTGGCTTCTCGAAACTCCAGAGGCTGACTGTCATAAACTCTAGCATCCCTATTACCCAATAGACTTGTTGTTGTGAGATAAAAAAGATCTAAGAAGAGTTTCCCGTGATGGCTTTTGGTACTCCCTCTGTGTGTTTTCCCAGATAGAACTCTGCCAGAGCCCCAGTGGACAGAAGAGTACCAGAAAACTGGTCAGCCTTGAGCTGAGGAGGGAATGGTTGAGGCTTGATGGGCAAAGGCAGTCGATTAATAGTCAACCTGGATAATGAGAAAGGGCATAAAAATTGGACATGGAATGGGAAACTGGGACTGACTGGACGAAAAGAGTCAGAATTGGCAGGGAGCTCTAGAGAAGACAGATTTAATGAGGAATTGGATATCTGGACAGCAGATGTAGAGCTGCCAACATAACTGCCAGTAGTGTCAGCCAGTAATCCTAGCTCGAGAGAGCTGAGGATGTTAGAGAACTGAGCCAGGAAGGCAGGAAAATGGAATTGTCTTGGGTATATGGGAATGTACAATATATGCTGCATGCTCTGAATAAGAAAAAAAAAAAGGAGGTGGAGAGGAAATAAGGATCCATTATTTGGTGTATAAAATTAGTGGATTTTTTTAATCTTAAAAAAATTTCTTCATGAAAAGAAGTATTTTATTTTAAGAATCTGCTCTGTAAGGTATATGAATTCTAGAGCATTTGCAGAATAGAGGGGTAAACCCCTTAAATTCCTTAAAAAAAACAAGCTAGGCACTGAATAAGCATTACTCCCCACAAAAAAATTGCGACTCAGAGACTGTCATAAAGCTTCAGAAATAGACTGAATTAAACTTCGACTGCTTGACATTGCAGCGATGTTCTTTTATTAATGTTGTGGTTTGCATTTAATGAGTTTAATTTCACTTTGTTGTGTTTATAAATAAAGATATTCTATCCAGACAGCCACAAGCTACAAAATAATTGTTGACTGTGAAAGTCAGAACATTTTTAACCAGCTTTTCCTGATACTTATTTCGTTAAAACCCTAGGTCCTGGACTAATTTAAAGACTTTAGTCTTTCTTTCCTTTTCTGATGGAAAAGACACATTATGTGGAGCTGTAAATTCTTGTACCCCCAGACTTTGGTGACTCTAAAGTCAGTGCAATGCACCTTGGTGTTATGGACTTTATTCTCTAAAAATTAGAAGGGAAATAATAGGTATATACATTTACAGAAAATTCCATCATCTTTACAGTATTGATTTCTTTGTACTTAACTAGTGAAAAATGGAAGCTTCCAAAGTACTTAAAATAATTTTAATGAACTTTTGATTTAATTCAATGCTTTGGTTGTTTTAAAAAAATCTTTATTTGCAATTTTACAGTTTTAAATATTGTCAAGTCCAACAAAATTAAATACTGGTAGTACTTCCTCCTAAGGATAATAATCAAAAGTGCTACATATAAGATCTGGGGAGTGAAGACAGGCTTTATAGGGTGTGATTCAGATAGTGGGCAAGGATTCAAGGCATTTAAGACTGAGAAGGATCCTTGAACCAGACTGATGTGACTTTCAGGATGTTGTTTAATATTTGTGTACCTTAGTTTTCATGTGTAGAACAAACATATTGATATAGCTTTATTCCTATCCTTTACTGTCTAAGGGATTTGATTTATAAGAATCTTAAAGATATGTAACAGTGTTGTTCAAACAACTTCCAGCACAGTGAGCGTTCAGTCTTAACTGGAGCTTCTAGTTGTAGCTGTGGGGAAAAAGTCATGTGAATTCCTTTAATTTACCAGAATAGGAGACTCTATAGAAGGCAAATATAAGAGCAGAGAAGGAAAAAAAAATCTAATATAATCTGAATAGTTCTAGGAAATTGTTTTTAATCTAAGATTGAATTGATTGATGTCACTTTTACCCCTAAATCCAAACTGTTCTGAAATTGTCTGTGTATAGAAGTTAAAAATGTTCAAGTATGTCTTTCCAATATGCTGTGAATTCATTGAGCCTGCTAAGTTAAGGAATCTTGTGGCTTACAGCAGTAGAAAAGCATGATGTGAGATCATTACAATTCACTTTACTTGGTTACTGATGAAATCTACAGGAATATATAACATTGGAGCACACTAAGAAAACAGTCCAAATCAGTCCATGATGAGGAAATCTTGTCCACAAATTTTTCTTCTATGTCTCTTAACAGTCTGATTAAATCTCCTGATAATTGGCTACAGGCAATCAGCTGAAAGGCAATGAGCAAACCAAGTCCATTTAAACGAGGTTTTCAGCAGCAGTTATTCATGGGCAAAGTTGGAAAATACAACACTATAGGTACTGGCAATGTTTACATGGAATGCCTTTCTTTTAAAGGGAGAAAAGGAATATTTTTCTGAACCGTGAAGAAGAAGAACCTTCATTCAAGATTACCCTGTGAACACTGCATTGATGCCAATCATATAAGGTATTTGAAACAAACAAGATTCTGTTACTTTCTACAACCTATTAAATGCTTTAATCCATGGCACTTTCCAAGAATTAACATGGAGATAGTAAAGAAATCAAAGAAATCACTTTTTCTGATGCAAAGTTTGTTAGATATTAATGAATGTAATTTTGTGGTAATACATGATATTTCATTCTGAGATTAAAAATTAAAAAATCCAGTTGATTTGTATTTCTTGTTCAGATAGTAGTTGTATTCTTTGCCTTCTCTCTCCATCAATTTGTATTTTATCAAATCCCAAGCTGTCATGGTTCATTATCCATAGATGATCTTGAGCAGCCTTGCATCACAAAAAAATATGCTGTGGCATCTGCCATTGTGCACCACTAAACAGATCATTTCTGAGTAAGACTTGTCTTTGATTAGTACGTTCAGTAGTGTGTGTCCTTATATTTTTGCCTGTGAGTATCTTATGCAATGTAGCTGCATATATTAAGGCACTGTGGTTTTTTGGGTTGCAGATAGAATGTCTACTGTGCCTTTTTAGCTGATGAGTTCCATTTGGGTTAATGCGTGTACACCTCTGTCTCCACCAAGCAGTCCCATTGCTTCTGTAGTCATTTCATAAAATTCAGTACCAGTGATGTAGACAGCACAGTGAAATTAGGAGATGTGATTATAGTATCAGGCTTGCGTTCTAGACCCTTTTCTCATTTTGGGAGCCAAAAATGAAATTCATGTCACAATTGTATTAACAGTGTAATAACATCCAGATATAAATATATTTAATACGGAAGTCTTTATTTCCTGCAAGGTACTTACATTCGTAAAGAGACTCCTTGTTTCTGAAGGACAGGAGTTTGACTCAATGATCCTGATGGGTCCCTTCCAATTCAGCATATTCTATGATTTTATCAAAAATATTTAATCTTCTAATTCCCCTGAATCTGTTCCTGTTCCACCAAAACTTGCAAATAAATTTTGATTGAAGTAGTAGTGTGTTCATTACAGTGATAAAATTAATTTTCATCTCTGTTCACTATCCGGCATATCTCAGTTACAGGAAGTTTCTTCTGAGAATATGAAATACTGTCTTATGAATGTGTCTGGGAATAAGTCACTAATGTTATAACTCAACCTAATTTAAATGAAAGCAAATGTTTTGGGATTTGAAAGTTGAATTTCCATTTGAACAATAGCTTCAAGGACTTGAATGCACGTTTGACTGTCTTGTGCCCTGAAGAGTATTGCTACTAAAGACATTATCCACATAGACCCATTAGCTACAATAAGGTTCTCAGGAATGTGAAATAGAATAAAGTTGTCTGTAAGGTAAATATGAAGTGGAAAAGCGAATGAAAAATGGGATATGAATGAATCTAGAAGAACTTTTTTAAAAATCTATGCCGGTAACCTAAGGTTGCAACAAAACCTGAGTATCTCAAGCACAAATCTGAACTAGAAATGCCTCTTAATTTGTCACCCGAGTCACAGAATTTGTTGGGTAGGTCCCCTAGAGTGCTGATGTTTATATAATATACTACAAATTGGGTTTAAGGGGTTACTGTAATAAGCAGAGTCAGTAGGAAATGCCTTCTGAGACTTTTTGAGTATTAGGAAGTATTTAGTGAAATACAAAAAAATTGGAAATTTTTAAGTGTTACAAGGAGTCTTCTTACTTAGAAACACCATGATACTGGCTTTAAGTGTTTTAGTTGCAATTTCTCTTTAATACTACTTTTCATTTAGAAATATTTATGGTGTGTTGATTTTGGTGGTATTTTTCACTTTGGAGGTATTTTTTTCCTTGATAGTAACAGGGATGAAAGTAGTTCTCCTCTCACAGGAACTATTACTTCCAGTGTAGTTGCTGTGGACAATTTAAAAAGGCAGAATGGTGCTCAGGCCAGCTAAGGGAATCTCCACAGAGCACAGAGAAAGACTGTAAATAGTACAGATGCAGAATCAGGAGGTCCCAGACCAACTAGTCTCAATGGTCTGACCCATTTAAATTCAAGATACTATGCTAGCTGATAGCAAAACTCTCATGAGTTCTTTCTTGTTTTCCTGCCCTACAAGGGTTTAGTTTCTAGCCCATTTGTGAAAAACAAGGAGCCCTGGAATCTTGGGACTATGCAAGAAATAAGGACTAAGGTATTGTTGAAATGGACGCCAAAATTATAGGCAAACAAAGGTTGATAGACTTGTGTCTAAAAATAGAAGTATTTTAAAAATTTCCTATTACTGTGTTTTTTACCTCCTTTTTTTCTGAACTGGCTCTTCACTTAATTTCTCTTTTGAGACCAAACTTTCCACTGATAAAGTCCTTAGGCTGTAGATGGATACATCTTGCTTCCTTTAATCATTGCCATCTTAAAGGTAAACCATTAAGCAACAGTGAAAATGTAATGTTACATAGATCTATGGTGTGTGCATCCATTAAAAATAGGGAGAACAATAAATGCAAAAATTACTTTAATCAATGTGTTGGAATTTATTAAGCTCTTTATAGCCTCCTTAGCTGAAAGTAAATTTAACTATTTTATATTGGCAACACAGGCTGCAATGAGATTTGTGGGCTTGGAGGATTCAGATTGAATCAGGTACACCAAAGACTTCGTTGGGGAAAATAAAATTTCACAAAGTAATACGGTCAAGTTCAGATCTTATTCTTCCTGAAAGAAAGAGAATAAAACTGCTGGTGCAAAAACAGGCCTCATTCTTCCCACAGTGCTGCACTTACTGCGTTACGGTCTAAACCAGCAGCAATTATATATAAGCTGTTAAACAACATGAGAACAATCAAACATTTGGCTCACTGAGCCAGAGGTGGTACTTGGAACCCTTGCTGTTTATCCCAGTCAGTCTCAGCATCAGTAATGGTCAGAAACCAGACGCTCATTCTCCTGCATATGTTTATGTGGCAGGGGAACATGCCTTTTCTCTCCGTTTTGGCAGGCAAAAAAGAAACTAAAACTATGTCGGAAAATAATAGTTTTTTGGGGAAAGTATGCACCTAAAAATGCACACCATATCTGGGAAGAGAACTGTGGTTTTTAACTGGCTGAATAAAAGCCCCATTACATTACTGTAGGACAAAGCCAAGATGCTGGGAAAATTCAGAATGATTTTGAATTGACAGGGTGGTGAAAGTTGTAACAGTGGGATTCCAAAGGGCTCCATCCTGGGCCCAGTTTTCTTCAATATCTTCATTGATGACTTGGACACAAAGGAATACTAAATAAGTTTGCTGACAACACTAAATTGGGAGAAGCTGTCAACTCTCTTGAGAGCAGAGAGGCCCTACAGAGGGACCTTGACCAAACACCAACCATATGAAGTTTAACAAGAGCAAGTGCTGTATTCTGTACCTGGGGTGGGGCAACCCTGAATGTATGGACAGGCTGGGGAACGAGATGCTGGAAAGCAGTGCCATGGAAATGGACCTGGGGGTCCTGGTTGAAGGCTACATGAGCCAGCAGTGCCCTGGCAGCCAGGAGGGCCAACCTTGTCCTGGGGGGCATCAGGCACAGCATCACAGCTGGGCAAGGAAGGGGATTGTCCTCTCTGTTCTGCACTGGGGCAGCCTCACCTTGAGTGCTGGGGGCAGTTTTGGGTGCCACAATACAAAAGAGATGTTAAGCTCTTAGAGGGCTTCCAGAGGAGGGCAGCAAGGATGGTAAAGGGTGCAGAGGGGAAGCTGTATGAGGAACAGCTGAGGTCACTTGGTTTGTTCAGCCTGAAGTAGACTGAGGGGAGGCCTCAGTCTTAGTGGTTTCCAATATCCTCATGAGGGAGAAGAGCAGCAGGTGCCAGTCTCTTCACTGTTGTGACCAGTGACAGGACCCAAGCGAATGCCTGAAGTTGTGTTTGGGGAGGTTTAGACTGGATATCTGGAAATATCTTTTCAGCCAGAGGGTGGCTGGGCACAGATTCCCCAAGAGAAGTGGTCATTTCACCAAGCCTGACAAGAGTTCAAGAGTTCAAGAAACGTTTGGACAATGCTTTTTAGGCACATGGTGGGATTCTGGGGGGTCAGGAGTTGGACCGTTCCAACTCAAGTTGGGTCCCTTCCAACTCAGCATATTCTATATTCCTATGAGTCAATTGTTGCAAGATTTTAGGAGGAAGAAAATTACTCCAGGTGTAGGGCAAAATAAATGGATAAGTGGGTAGGGTATTCTTTCATGGAAAGAATTATGTTACAGATAACTACTGCAGGAGGTCATGCACGTATGACCTTGTCACAAAGAGGATACCAGATCAGTAGACCATAAATTTAGATCGGTTCAGAAAGTCCTCCGGTCCTGTCACAGGTTTGGGCAAGCAATGTTGAAAAAATTTTGTGACAAATTGGCTCAGAAAAGCCAATATCCCAGCAGGATATTTCTTACTATCTGTACATCTGAATAAATCAGGATGGACATTTTAAGAAACCCCAGTGTGAAGCTAGGGGAACGGCTATGATCCAAGTCTCATAAGCGTAGTTATTTTCTGAGGTACTTTGAAATCATGAGCCTGAAGCACTCCAAGGGTATAGTTTCATGATAGCATGTTTGCTGGAAGTGATGATCTTATGCTCCCTTTTTGTTCCAGTGCTAAAAATGAACAGTAGTTTTCAGCCAGATAAGCCTTATTGCTGCCTCACAAGAAAATAGTGCAGTGATGTGCATGTGAAAAGTAGGGCAGGATGTCTTCTCTTTTGGCAGTACCAAAGCCTTTAGTTAGTTTAAGCAGCTTTTGAAACCACTCCAGAACTTGGAGCCTTCACAGAAGGTGGCTGGAGGCATCAGGTGGTGGAACCAGCATGTACTTTGTGTGTGGCAAGTGTTGCTCACCTCACCATTAGCAAGTGTGCTTAGCATTGTAATAATGAACTTTGGTTGCTTTTATATAATTGGACTACCTTAATTTTTAAAATTCAGTTTCCAAGTTTGATTCCCAAGAGCAGTGGGCTGACCTTAGCTGGCTGCCAGGCTCCCACCCAGCCCCTCTCTCACTCCATGTGTCTGGAGATTAGGGCAGGAACATCACTTGCCTTAGTGGACAAAACAGATTTGTCTTGAGGAGTATTAACTTAATTTATTGCTGATTAAAATGGACTGGTATGGTGAGAAACAAGGACAAAACCTAAAACACCTTTTCCCCTTGTTCCTCTCAAATTCACTCCTTTATTCCCAGGCCTTTTGCTTGACCCCACGGAGCAGGGCAGGGAGGTGGGAAGTGAGGTTTGTGGCCGGTTTGTAACAGCTCATACCTGTCACTCCTTACTCCTCACCCTTTTCCCCTTCTCCAATACAGGGACCTCCCAAGGCTGCAGGGAAACCTGCATGATTATGGTCCCCACTATGGGCTGCAGGGGAATCTCTGCTCCAGCCCCTGGGGCTCCTCCCCCTCCTCCTCTCACCTTGCTATTTCTTACCCTTCTCCCTCACACTTCTCACTGCTGGGCAGTGGTTTTGCACTATCTTAAATGCATTCCCCAGAGGTATTCCCAGGTAGTTTGTCCCCGCCTCAGTTGTGGGGCTCAGCTGTGCCCTGTGTTGGGTGCAGTGAGGAGCCTTGCGTGACCAGCCCTGGGCAGACCACGTCTCTCCTCCCAGTGCCCTTCAGCCTCTGCTGCAAGCACCAGGACAGCGGTGTCCCAGACACCACAGTGTCTCTCACACAGTTTGAGCAGCCAGTGAAAGGAAAGGTTGTTTTCTCAGGATAGTCTGGGAGACTTTAGGGTCTTTTTTTCTAACCTCATCTCACAGCAAGTGAGCAGGTTTTGTGTGTAGCCCTTTGTATGTGCCATTGAAAGGAAAAAAATATTAAAATACATTCCTTCCCTTAAAATATTTAAAAATATTTGCCTTCTGTATCACTGTGAATCCAAATTTTTTATGTTCTGCACGTGCAAAACGTGGCAGAGAACAGACCCAGCCCATGCTGGGGCAGGGTCTCAGTGGATGTCCAGGTCTTCAGTTGGAGTCAGGCAGACCTGCTGTGCCCCTTGTAGTGCCTGCCTCTGCTTTTGGGGCTTCCTGTTCTCTGCACCCTGGGTTAGGGCACTGTGCTGAGATAAATACATCCTCTGCTGTCCTCCCAGTATTTCTTTGGTAAATTGGGTGAATACAGGTTCCCTCTTTATTATCTGTGAATTCTGTCCATTGGTGTCAGAATGGTGGTGGCCCAACCAGATCGATACTTTGTCCTTTGCAGTATGACAAACTGCTTGGAGCTGTTGGCACAAACAACAGGTTTGTTTTGTTCTCACATTAAAAGAAGATGTGATATGAAACCTTGTATATTTTAAAAATACAAATTCTTATCTGTGTCTGACAGATCTCATCACTGTGAGAGGTCCAAAATTTGTGATTCTCTGTAAAATTTAATTATCTGACACTTTCCAACAACAGCTTGTCTACTACTGACATGTAGAATTTCATTTTGTTCAAACATCTTTTGTGTGTGTCTTCTTGATATTGATAGCAGTGACTTGTGGTAATGCTTATCTCTTTTTGATTCTGAAAATGTAATAAAGATGAAAAATACAAAGTAATAGCTACATACATTAGTTAGGCAGACATCCATCAAGTCTTTGTATCAGACATAGTTCTTCAGATATCTCGAGAAACAGAGACTATAAAAGCAGCTGTAGCATGGCAGACGTGCCCACAAAACCAAATAAATCATTGCCCAAACAGGGAATGAACCAAGACAGACTTTTCTTGTTCATTGATGAGTTTCTTTGTTCCCTTTTCTCGTTAGTTTTCTGAAGAAATTGTTACTTACTAATTAGGATTGGTAATAGCAATAATTGACCATAATTGGTCTCTTCATAGCTACCATAATTGAACTCTTCAACGTATGTGAATCTTGGGTCCATTCCCCAAGTTCTGAGGGATGTGAGTAAGGTAGGAAGTCACTGAAAAATGGAAAAATAGTCTTAATAACATGTTGTATGCTGACAAGAGTAGTCATTTAGAAAAAAGCATGGAGTCACAAACACATAGAACATCATCTCATCAGTAAAAGAAATCCATCATTGAAGTACTAAGAATATAAATACATGCAACTATAGGCATAACTCTTGCTTTGTAGTTTCCAGTTTAAATGACTGAAAATAGTGGATATTTATATGTAAACATGTTTATATATGTGACTTTGCTCTGTACTTGTGGATAATAAAATGGACAGATGTACATATTGGGAGTATTTGGGATATGTTGTAGAAAAACAGGAAAATGTGATGGTATTGTTCAGTATCTTCAGAGGTCTATTTTGCAGAGGTACAATGTTTGTCTGCAAGGCCCTTTTTTTTTAGCGTATATTTCTTGATTGTATATTGCTGTATTTGCACAGTGATTCTGTAAGGAGGCTTTGGCTTTGTAACCCTTGGTCTGAGCAGCCAGATTCAGTGCTGACTGAAGACTGAATGCAGAAGCCTGTATGTTTCCTTGGCAGGGTATCTGATTAGATGAGAAGTACAGTGGCAGTCTGCTTTATATTGTGGGGAAATTAAAAGTATTTTTAGCTTTCTGATAGGCTGTAAATAAGCTTTGATGACAGTAAACAAGTTTCAGCTATGCTGTGTGACACAGAAGTGTGTGCACACTGTAGTTTGCTTCTCAGGAGAAGCACAGATAGAAGCCAAGATTTCCTGAGCTCGTCATATAATTCTTTAAAAGCTTGTATTAAAGAGAAAGCAAGGTGGGAAAGCTGTGTGAAAACCATACCCCTGATGATCAAAACACAAATGAGGAAGATATGTACTGACTGATGAGGGATTTTATATTATCCCTAGGCAGAGAAGCTCAAATTGAGTAGCTAAGGCTGTCGTGTTTCAGTTCCCAGACCAGATCCTGTTAGTGTGGTGGCTTTCAAGTCAGCTATTATAGATTGTCAACATGGAACCTCCTGAGCAAAGCATGTGACGCTGTGCAGCTAGAACTAAAATAAAAACCTCTAAAACAAACAGCTGTCACTCTTCACATACCCTGTACCTGGTTCAAGAGAGAACACATCATGCACACTGCCCAATGCTTCTTTCATATATGGATGCATGAGGATGGATAAGTGGATCAGTTATGGAAAGTGTAAACACAGCCAGCAGGTGGAACAATCAAGGACATCTGGTATGTTGGCTTTTGTAAGATTTAGTGTCTACTGGAATAGTACTAAAAGTTACAGAGGGAGCAGGTGGAGATAGGAGAGAGAGCTTCCATCTTGTCACCCTTTACTTCTCTGTGTTAGGAACAAATGGCTGCAGTGAAATAGGGTCTCTTTCCATTTTGTAACCCTGAATGCCATTTAAAAAAATGTTATTGTGGAGAAATGACCCACATAAAGGAAGAGAATGCAGCTCTACTTTTCAGGGACAGAGGAAGAAACGCATGTGACAGCACTTGGATTTTTAGAATATGTGATTAATTTTGGCAGGGAAGATGCAAGCTAGCTTTAGTGTATTTTGAGAAAGACAGCTGTTGCTATTTTTATGTGGCATCAGATATCTAACCTTTATCAGTTAGAATTTCCTTGTACTGCAGCAAATGACAACAGTTAAATAAGATTGACAAATTGTTTCAGCACAAAGGGCGTTGGCTGCAAAATTTCATTCCACTGCTGCAAAACTGTATGTCATGCATAGACAAGAGTAGGCTGGACATACTTGTAAGCTCAAACTAATTTTGTAGATAAATGGTTTACTACACAGTAATGTACAGATTTTAAAAATCTTTTCAGTCTCTCTCTCTCTACTGCTGTGTGTTCTGGTGCTTCTTTTTTCATTAACAGCCACATAGTTATTTCTAGATTAAAACATTCCCTGAATGTGCTGCTGAAAGATGGATAGATTCAAACCATACTATAGCAAAAAGTGTTTTAACATGCCCATTTTATTGTTGTTCATAAATGGTGTGAAAGCAGCCAACCTTACAAGTCTCTGTCCTATGTCTTTATGTGGAGAATGTTACATAATAAATGTGAGAAACAGACATTCATGCTGTGGGTCTATAATGCAGCCTTGTGCTTATGACTGCTCAGGTGTGTTTGTTCTTGAGCAGCACATAGATAATGCCAACCCGTCAGTTATTCAGTCAGTTTGGTGTGTGGGAGACAACTGCTTCTGATACATTGTAAATAGGATGGACATGGAAAACATCATTTGAGTTGGGTGATTTTTACATTTATTTTCTCATCCTACTCTATTGCATGTTTGTATAAGACTTCACTCACTATTATGTATTAGCAATGTGCAATTTGACACCATTTGAAAACCTCTGTTCATGTTGTTTTGTCAGCAATGATGTAAAAAATTTTGTAAATAATTTTTTTTGAGATTTTTAGCAGTAGCACAGTAGCAGTGGTACTGTGAATAAACAGGTTTCAGTGAAATGAAAGCCAGTTCAAACACTTTGTCCATGGAAAGTTTGAAGAAGTAAAATGTTGGAGCCTAGAGGTGTTTAAGTGTTAAGGCCACATTCTGCTGCTTAGAGGATCACCTCCTCCCAGCTGGGTTATGGTAGCAGAATTCAGAAGCCCTTCCTGGCCTTTTGTACCACATTTTCTGAGGTACAGGTGACTGGTGGGGGATCTTCTACATAACCTGTGTCTAAGGATATTCTTTTGAATTATAAATTACTTGATGGTGTATTTTTTGGATTGCAAAAACTTCACAGGAGTTCCTTTCTCTTTTCGAATATGGGCTGGCAGAGGTTGGTTGTGTTTCACACAAGTATCACAGTCAGACCTTCTTGATCTATCCTGGGGTTTTCAGAGAAGAATTGTGTCTACAATTTTGTAACATAAAAAAATCCCAGAGAGGTTTTCTTAATCAAATTCAGGTGTTGTATACAGATGTTGTGAAAGGATGGCACTTTGACATAAGGATTGTATTCCACCTGAGAATTGTTGAGATAACTTTGCATATTTGGTTATGTTGATTTTAGTGGAACAATTTGTGAGTTAATATGCTAGCCAAACACACTAGTCACTGTCAGCAACTAATGGACTCAGTGCTTGGCTAGGACTGGAGATAAATCTGAATCTAGTTAAAATTACAACATGATGTTCATTAGCTTCAGCAAGGGTAATTTCTGAGACAAAGTGTTGCTATCACCCAACATGTTAAATAAGCAGTTGGACTAAGCAGATGGTGGGCAGAGATCAATGACTTTCCATTAAACAATAGGTAATTTCTCAGTAGAAAATTACTTACATTCCCAAAAAGAGTCATGTACCAAATTTCTTATACTGGCTTATAGTTGTAAGAAAGCTCCTGGTCAAGTGTTTGTGCTCTAGAAAGATGAGGAGGCACAAAACCTTACAGACATTTTGAAGACTGATCTTATATATTCTGGAATACCTGAACTCTTCACTGTGCTCAGTGCTGCATATGGGTGGGTGTCAGCTTTACACTGAAGTTTGCCACTAAATTGTTTGTATGATGAAGGTTTCTCAGTATTACAGCAAAACTCTGCTGTTGCAAAATAGTGTTCTTACATAAAGTATTAAGTCTATAGGAGATTGACTGCTTCATATATTTATGTCTGCTTGCATAGGATTTTGTGGGAATAAGGTGTAATGGTTAAGGATGTAGATATGGAGACATTACTTGGCCCTTTTGATTGACTGGTGTATAAAATCCTTTATATAACTTCAGAAAAAATTCCATTATCTTTATTTTTCATTTAACCATATCGTGTCTTACTTTCAGATTTAAAGCAGACGCATCAAAGTTGAGACTTGTTTTCTCAACATTTTCAGTTTATTTGTTTCAAGTTTTCCATGCTGTTTTTTGTGTGTGTGTGGTGATTTGTTTGGGGGTTTTTTGGGGTTTTTTTTTGTTTGTTTTGTTTTGGTTTTTTTTTGGTAGTTGTTGTTGTTACGTATTTTAAGCATAATTTGACAGTTCCTGGTTGTACTTCTGCTAATCTGTGATGTAACAGTGGATTGCAGTGAGATGACTTGAGGAGGGATGGGTTTCTGTCTTGGACCTCCTGATAGATTGTATCCTGAGTACTTATCTCCAGCCTGCTTGTTTGACTTAGCCTGTTTTTGATTTAGCACAATACATTGGTGTTAAAAACTCTTTGACATTTCAGGAGCTGGTTGATTGGCAGATCAGTTGTCCTTGCCTTGAGGGTCGGAAAAACTATCTGAAGAGCAGGATGGAGAGCTGGAGGTGATTGTACTTTCTGCCCTTCAGTTTTTCTATCAATCCATCACAGGAGTGTGGAACTGGATAAGACTTCCTGAATTTTTAAACACAAGTGGTTGTTTATGTCTGTGAACATTCCTGTCTTGATTTGATAGTATCTTTTCCTACCCAACACAGTAATTTAGAGAAAAACAGCCAAAAGTGAGATATGAATGAGGGGTACGAATGAGATATGAATGAAGGGTAAGAAAAAGTAGATTATTACAATAGATAAATAATAGATCATTATTCTTACCTGAGGCTTTTTATATCTCCATATATGATAGTTATAGATGGATCTAGACAGTGCCTCCGCATGTTGGGATGGCTTTCTGACAACCAGTGTCTAGCCTGCTTCATTTGTAGATAGTAATGAAAAGTATATAATTGTGAACTGTTGTAAGAGGGTGTGTTAGTAATTAAAAGAAATAAAACTAACTTTAAGATGCCAATTTAATTTTTTTCTCTCATTAAGTGAACTTAATGAGAAGTGAACTTTTTTCCCTCATTAAATGAACCTTATGAAAATTTTTCTTTTTTTTTGTTTTGATTTTTTGTTTTGTTTTTTTTTTTTTTTAGCCAAAGTATGTTTGGCTTGTTTTTTAATGGT